>VXAC01005230.1:0-84581 GCA_013399225.1 Rhipidura dahli | reverse complement strand
GGGGGGGGTGACAGGAGTGCAGGTGTCTGAGCACTGTGACACCACAAAAAAGGGGTTGTGCCCATTCCTCAGGGGGCACAGCCGGACCCTGTGCCTGACCCCCCACCTGGGCACCAAGAAATTAATGAATGAAAGTTAAGCCTGAGCTCTTTGCCTTCCGGTGACCTCTGCGTATTTGCTGTCAGCTTTCCCATGGATTCGATTTCCCTTTTTCTTTGTTTTCCCTTGGATTAAGAAATTCTCCCATTACAGAAGTCGCTTAATGTGGAGGGAAAGAAAGTGAAAATTCAATTGAATAAACAGTGAGGGCTCTTTTTTTTTTTTTTTTCTTTCTGTAAAAAAAGGAAGAGCCCGAGCAGCAGAAATTAATGTTCAATTGAATAAATACCAATAACACTCCTTCTTTTTGGCTCTTTCAGCTTATGGTGCAAAGATAGTGAAAATTCAATTGGATTTTAATAACAACGTGCCCTATTCCCAAAAATACAACCAAAAGGTGAGAAAGGGACCCTGACTTAAAATCAATGATAGAAAAGATAGGCGACATCATCAAAATTATATTAGCCTTAATAGTCAATCAATTAATGAAATCTCCCAGTTATTTAAAAAAATAAAAGCCTGTGGAGGGTTTTTTTTTGCTTTCCTGATGAAGTTTTCCGGCGGGATCTGAAAGCTTTTTGTCCCACCTTCCCTGCCCACCATTAGGGGCCGTTTATTGAAGTGACAGTTCCTTTATCTGGGAAGGAGGGGGGAAAAGGGAGAGTGCTGAGGCCACTGGGAATGAAATGTTGCCGAGATATGAATTTTGATAGGTCGTCAATACCCTCTGTCCCTTCCAATTAAAAAAGAGCAGCAGCCACCGAGGGCAGATGGGCAACATTTCAGAGCCCATAAAATCAAATGGGGGGATAGAGGAGAGGTCCAGCTGGACTTCAATCTCCTTTCCCTCTTTTCCTTCTGGAATGGGGTGGTTCCTTTTAACACTTTGCCTGCTGGGCTCATTGTTCTTCACCACTAAGAACCTGTTGGATGGGGGGTTTGGGTGTAGCTGGACCTGTCCCTGAGGCCTCCATGGGACACCAATGTGTCCATGGGGGGACAATCAACATGGTTGGGAACTGTTCTGTTTTGAATCCAAAGCTCTTTGCCAGGAGACGCTTTAGGATCGTGGGATTGTTTAGGTCGGAAAAGCCCTCCAAGGTCACAGAGTACAACCCTCCCCCAGCACTGTCAAGGCCACCACCAAATATTTTCCCCAGGTGTCACGTCCACAGGGCTTTTAAATATCTGCAGGGATGTGACTCCAACACTGCTCTGACCAGGCTGTTCCTGTGCTTAACAACCTTTCCTGGGAAGGAATTTTCACACTGTCCAACCTAAACTTCCTGTGGTGAAACTTCAGGCTGTTCCCTCATCCTGTCCCTCGTTCCCTGGGAGCAGAGCCTGACTTCCACCTGGCTGCACCCTCCATAAGGGAGTTGTGAAGAGCCAGAAGGTCCCCCTGAGCTTCCTTTTCTCCAGGCTGAGCCCCCCCCAGCTCCCACCTTCTGTTCCCTGGACACGCTCCAGCTCCTCAATGTCTTTTTTATTGTGAGAGACACAAAAGTGACCCCAGGCCTGGAGGTGTCCCAGCAGTGCCAGCACAAAGGAACAATCACTGCCATGGTCCTGTGGCTTTCTTGGCCACTTTTCAAGCTGGTGGGCTCATCCAGCACTGGGTCTAACAAACGGCCAGAGGTTGGGTCACCGTGCGGATGCCACCTTGTCCCTCCCAGACCTCTGGATCCACCCTCTCCTTGGGCTGCTCCTCACCCCCTCCTCCCCCAGGAGAAACCCAATCTGGCCTCCTCAGTGTCACCTGAAAGCGGGGATCTGCTTTCAGCCCCATCCTTGTTCCCGACGGCGGCGCGGACTAAGTGGCTCCGTCGCCCCGCAGAAAACCTCAGCAGGATTCCTGGCTCCAAGGGAGCTTCGCCCAGAGAAGCACCTGGATAACCATGAAGGAGAGTTAACTCTTTGGGAGTTTTCTGGTGGAAAGTCTGTCAGGGAGATGTAGTGAAATAATTTGGAAGAATGATGGAAAGTGGTAGGGAAATCCCCACAGATCAACATTCCAGCCTTAGAGGGGCAAAGGAGAGGGACGGACACCTGAAAACCAAAGATGGAGGCCCAAGAGGGTTTCATGGAGTGACAACAGCAAGAAAATTAAATTCAATTTTTGTAGAAGACCCTCAAGGTAAGGAGGTGAAGGGATTGTCCCTCATTTCCTTCCAGAGGACACTGTCTCCAGCTGTTCAAAGAAAGATCCTATGAAGTTGTGAAATTCCTCGTTCATGAATTCCTGAGGATTTCTTCTTTTCTTGGACCAGCATGAGTGTTTTCTGCCTTCATCCAAGGACTCCAATAAATGCAGTGTTGCAAGGAGGGGGTTAACCTGGGAATCCAAAGCAGGATTTGAACCCATCTTGCAGGTGAGACAGGTGCCTCAGCCAAGATCCACTTCAAAATGGGATGCAAGTGGAATGGATGAGTCTTTGGGAAGTCACAGATGAGCTCATCTGGATGTCTGCAAGGGACTGAAGTGTCTCTGCCATCCCCTCCATGCCATGCCCAGGGTCACTGACACCCAGGTCCACACCAGCTTTTGAAATCCAAATTCCTGATCCCAGGGAGCAAAGCCAGAGGTCTCCGTATAGGTCTGGGCTGTCTCTACCCAGGAGATCATCAAATACAATCATGGAATGGAATCATTCAGGTTGGGAAAGACCTCCAAGATCATCGAGTCCAACTTGTCACTGATCCCCACTTTGTAACCAGTCCAGAGCACTGAGTGCCACCTCAGATTTCCCTTGGATACCTCCCTGGATGGGGACTCCAACAACTCCCTGGGCCCATTCCGATCCTTGACAACCCTTTCCATGAAGGAATTCATCCTGATATCCGTCCTGAACCTCACCTGGCACAACTTGAGGCTGTTTCCTCCTATGCTGTCCCTTGCTCCCTGGGAGCAGATCCTGAGCCCTGACTGGCTGCACCCTCCTGTCAGGGACTTGTGGTCCAGAAGGTCCCTCCTGAGCCTCCTTTTCTCCAGGCTGAGCCCCTTTCCCAGCTCCCTCAGCCTCTCCTGGTGCTCCAGACCCTTCCCAGCTCAGTTCCCTTCTCTGGACACGCTCCAGCTCCTCAATGTCATTCTTAAGGAGCCCAAAACTGATCCCAGGATTTGAGGTCTCTCAGAAGTACCAGCAGAGGGGGGTTTATCCCTTGCCTGGTCCTCCTGGCCATGCTGGTTTTGGTACAAAAATGACAGAAAAATGATGTGATTGTCTCAAGGAATTTAATTCAGACATATGGAATTCAATCTCCATATCCACTCAATCCTGGGAAAGAGTAAAGAGCTGTCAGTCACATCTTGTTAGTGACAATCTGGACAAGCGTCAAGATCCATTGAAGACCCCTCACTGTCACTTCAGCTGCTCTGAGGATTTGAGGTGGCTTCTAATCTCAGTGGTCCAAACTCCTCCAAGACCCCCTTCAGTATCCAAATTAATGGTTTTGGTTTTCACACAATATGGTGAATATGGATAAAAATTCTAGATTTGGGGTGGCTGGGATCTAGAACTGGGTTTGGTGGGAAGTTTCATTATGGTTCCAGTTGGAGGGAGAACATGAGGTGGTGGCTCCTGGGATGGTGGCTGCAAGAATGGGCATCTAGGAGGGCTCATCTTATGTGTCCAGGAGATCTGAGGTATCCCAAAAAATCCCATCCCATTTGTCTGCAAAACTGGCCATTCTGAGGGATGGGCTGGCTTCCAAAAAGTGGATTTCCAGCTGGATAATGGTGAATCCAGGGTGCAGAGTACAGGTGGAACCTGTGAAAGGATTCACCCTAAAACAGAGAATGGACTGAGGGAATGGGGTGTGGCCAGGTTTGGGAGATTCAAGAATTCCCATATCCCACAGATTAGGAATAATTGAGGGTCCCAGATGGAATCTCGAAGGGGAAAAACAATCCCAAAGCAGCAAGAATGTGTTGACTCACTCTGCACAGCAGGTGGATTTTTTCCCATGGAGGGTTTGTTTTGTTTATGGAATTATGCTGCTGTGGATATTCCTGGATATTTTTAGCCAGAGCGGGATGCAGGTGTGGAGTTAAGAAAGCTCAGGATGCTGCAGTGCTCATCCTGCAGCCTTTCCCAACCCAAATACTCTGAGGATAGGAGGGAAAACAAAGATGTGCCTTGGCTTTGGGCCTGGAAATGAGGAAGGGAATTAACTCAGATGTGTTGGAGGCGGGGACTGGCACGGGGAATTTTGTTAAGTAGTTAATGGACACAGAATTTGGTCAGCTCCATGGCACCGGCTCCTGCTAACTCAGGGATTTTAGGAACCCTGTGGGATGCAGACTTGGATAGAAAGGCTCTGAAAGGAGAAACCCTCTGGATGAGCACCGGGATGGGTGTGGGGAAAATCTGGCTGCAGGAGGGAGCAGAGTCCCCGCGATGGGAATTCTGTCTTGCTCATGGCAGCATCCTTTGCTCCACAAACTTCTCACTCCTGCAGCATCCTTGGCTGGCATCCCTTTTCCCTTAGTCTGGGAATGCTAATGAGGTCACAGCCCTTGGTGGGGAGTGCATAATGAGCGGGAAATTCCTTGGATCCCGACTCAGCAGAGCTTGGTGTCACCGTGAGAGTGACACTGTTCAAGGAAAACCCTGCTTGTGGGCAAGGTTTTTAAGGATTCCCCTGTCCTGCTTTGCCCTCCCTCCTTATCTCACTCTGCCCTGAAATTCCCAACATGGAGCAGCTGGGGAATAACAAGTGAACCTTCCCAGTTTGGTCTCTCAGGCTCTGCTGGAGGCTAAGTGAGGTTAACAACCGAACATGCTGGGAATTATTGAGGAAAGAGACCTGGGAAAAAGCTCCGTCTCTGATCTGATGGTGATAAACGATTGGAGCTGGGATATCTGATTCCTTCTCTCCGGTGGTCCCTGCAGGAACGGCTTCTAGGCGTGTGGGTCGGCCGTTCATTAAAGGAAAATGGTGAAGATTATCCCTAATATCTTGAAGATTAGTTGGATAAAATACACACTGGAATATGCAGGTCCTGAGGCTGCTGGGAAACCCTCCAGCTTCATTGACTCAGTTTATCCAATTTGCATCCACCGGCATTCCCAAGGCTGATCCGCAGTGCTCGGATGTGTTTGTAAACACGGCAGGGATGCAGTTAAGGCACATCCTCGAGACTCCTTTTGGGATTAGAAAATGCTGTTTGGGAGCAGAAATGTAAAGTTGTTTTCTAAATGATTCCCAGAAAAATCTGAGGGAGATTGGAAATGACAGGGGTGAGTGTGTGAATCCTGGAGTCATAAAATATCCTGGATGGAAGGGACCTGCAAGGATCAGTGAGTCCCACCCCAAGCCCTGCACAGGGCATCCCAAAAATCCCACCCTGAGCCCGAGAGCATTTTCCAAACATTCCTTGAGCTCTGGCAGCTGTGGGGCTGTGATGTTTTCCTGGGGATCCTGTTCCTGTGCCTGGCCTCTGGAGGAAGAACCTTTCCCTGATATCCAACCTAAACCTCCCCTGGCACAGCTCTAGTTGCTTCCCCAAAGTTATCCGGCATGGCTGCTCATGGAAATCCTCACCTGGATAACTTCTAGAAGCTTGAAAATATTGGGATGCTTAAAATAAAAAAACAAAAAACCAAAAGCAAAACCAAAGCAGGACCAGAAGAATTTTCCCTGTGAAAATGACAACTAAAAATCATCAGGATTTCTTTTTTAAACTGAAAATTCTTTTTTTTTTTTTTTTAAACAAGTACAGAAAATTTTCTCAGAGCTGCCCCATTCTGAGGAGAGGAGGCAGTGGAGCAGAGATTTCCAGAGGTCCACCCCATCTAAATTACTCCAAGGAATCTGAGTGGGAAATTTTGCTGCAGAGCATCTTTGGACAGGAATTCCCAGCCTTGACTGTCAAAAGTTGTTTTGTTCCCATTTAAAAAGCAGCTGCAGCAGAAACAATGGCAAATCCCAATATTTTATTGGATTGACCCAAATGTCACCTCTGGATTCTCTTCCTTTAAACTTGAAAGCCAAAGTCACATTTGAAGTCCAAAACAGAGGGAAAAAATATCCAAAACATGCTGGAAAGGAACCAGAGCTTGGAGCCACCATTTTGCTGTGCAAGGAAAAACCTGGAAAAGCTCCAACCCTCGCTCCAAACTTTGGCTTGGATTGCTGTGGGATGGGGAGGGGGGATGCATCCACCTTGTTCTGGGCTCACCTGGATTTGGGATGTGATGTCCAGCACAGACCAAACCAAGATATTTTGTCCCCTCTCCATCCCCTTGATCCCAAAGGAATGCCCTCGGGGAAAGGGGACATTACTGTGGTCATTATGAGCTGTTGAATGATGGAGAATCCGTGGAATTCTGAAAAATTTCTCAAATAATGGGACTGGTTTTTTAAATTCTAATTTTAAAGGTCCCTTTCTCCCTTTTTTTATGGCTATTCCTGCCTGATCCTCCTTGGTAGAGGGGAACTGGAATGCTGGAATGGTGGGAAAACCCCATTCCAGGAGAACAGCAGGAATCTGGGATGACCCCACACCCCTGTGGAGCTCAGGGCAGTGACTGTCATCGTTTTACCCTTCCAGGTGATGATGAAGAATCCCAAAAATCCAGGAGAAACCATGGAAAGAGGAATTTTTTCCTGACTCACCCTGTCTTTAAACTGAGCTTCCCCAGGACACTTAAATACCCCAAAATTACTGCAACACATCACTGGATTTCTACCAAATCCAGGAAAAGGAAAAGGGGTGGGAATTGCAGGGAAGGGAATGATTTTTCTGCCAAGTTTGCAAAAAAAAAAAAAAAAAAAAGAAAAAAGGGATTTGAGACAGGAGAAGGAGAATCCAAGGGCACTTGGAGGGCACTCAAGAGACATCCCAGGTGCAGGGAGGATTCGGTGGACTCCAGGGAATCAAAAATGCTCCTGTGCAGGCTCAAAAAATACCCCGGAAAACAAAACAAATCCATCTTTCCACAGCAGGAATTTCCACTGGAGCAGGCAGGGCTTAAGTTAACAGGAAGGAAAAAACCCAGAAAGGAGGAAAAAACCCAAAAAGAAGGAAAAAATAAAAACCCAAAGAAGGAAAAACCCCAGGAATATTCATATGAAATAAGGCAGCTTTTCACCTTTTTTTCCCCCCCATTCCTCCTTTCTTTTTAATTTTTGTCTCCTTAGTTTCCCTCCGGTGGAATAAACAGGGATGGCTGGAAAACAAAGGGGTTTGGGATTTATTTATTTATTTATTTATCTATCCATTGATTTATCTATTTTCCCACCTCCACATTCAGTCGGAGCTGGGGATGCTCCGTGTCTGTGTGGGATGAAATCCAGGCCAAGCCAGCAGCGTACGGAATTCAGCCGCCCTCAGCAGGAAAGAGGAGCGGGAGCAGCGGGATTGAAAGGAGCCGGCGGAGATGGGAAAAGAAAAGATGCTCGGAATTGCACACTCCCGAGTGCTATCTCTGGTTCCTGCTGCGGAATTCCGGGGCTGGGCCCTACCGCAGTCCCAGGGAGCTCTGCCAAATTCCCTGGATCCCTCCTGCCTTGGGGTGAGATGCCTTCCAAAAAAATGCGGAATAAAAATCCGGACTGAAGTCAGGTTGTTTAATATTTTATTATTTGCTCTCTGGAGATAATCATAAAATCATGGAATGATTTGGCTTAAAGATCATCTCATTCCTATCAGGAACAGGGACAACTCCCACTGTCCCAGGCTGATCCAGCCGGGCCTTGGACACTTCCAGGGATGGGGCAGCCACAGCTTCTCTGGGAATTCCATTCCAGGGCCTCACCACCTTCACGGGGAAAAACTTTTCCCAATATCCCATCAAAATCCACCTTCCGTCAGCTTTTCAGCTTCAAACTCAGCTTCTGGAATCTTGTGATTTTCCTCGTCTTTCCCTGACCTTCTGCCTCTCTTGTTACCTTCCAAGCCAGCAGGAAAAACAGTCATCAGGGTGGGATGGGAAGTTCTGGGATTGCAGGGCTTTCCTGTAATTTTTACCCCAAGGTCCCTTTTTTTTCCTGGCAGATTGGGTGATCCCATGCCAGAACTGCCAGATCCATGCTCAATTCACATTTTTCCTTTTTATTTTTGTCTTCTGACCTCCCTTGGCAGAGCCGAAAATTCCCTTTTGCCAGCACAGTTTCTTTCCCTGCCCTTGCTGTTCCAACCCTGAATTGGGATGCGACCCTGGCATTCAGAGCCTCAGGGAAACTGAGGATGAGTTGGGAACATCCCAGGAATCTCTGCAGCTGGGAGCTGGTAGCTCAGGCAGGGATCCTTGGCTTTGGCTCATTGAGAATATTCCTGGACATCTGTCCCACCTCAATCTCTCACCTCCCCTTCCCATGGATTCATTTTCCTCCTTCATTTTACATTTGGGAGCTGTTCCTTTATTTAAAGCAGCTTTTCCTGCTGCTGTTCCTCAGTTGGATCCCGAGTTTTTGCCTGGCTCTCATCTCTCCATGGCCTAAACCCCTCTCAGTTATCTTTTTTCCCCACCTGGAGCAAAATTTAGGAATATATTCCAGTTGGGAAGATGCATCTTAGCCCCAGGTCTGTGTTATTTGAAGCTGTGCCTTTGGGATTATCCCACAAAATGCTGGTCAACACTTTTTGAAGAGTGGAATTTTCTAGGGGAAAACATCTTGTCAAAAAAAAAAAAAAAAGTGATCAGGCTGATTGTGGGATTTTTGGGGGGATTAAAAATATTGGAATGATTTGTTTCAAGGGTGTCACAGTAAAATATTTTGTGATTCCAGGGGAAAACTTCCTGCTGCTGCTCTGCCTGTTTTTTCCCAGTGTTTAAACTGAAGCCTTGGATTTGGCAATTTATTTGATTGGGAAGTTGAGATTCCTGCTGTGTTTTATTGCTTGTGAGATGGAATATTTTGATTTGACTGAATTAAACCAGAGTAACATTAAAAGAAAATTTTCCAGGTGGATTTTGTTCACCTCTAATTCTTCCCTGTATTTTTGGTGTTGGAATTCCAACCCCATTTCCAGGTGTCAGGATTTTCAGGCAGAGGAAAATGTAATTTCCCAGCAAAACAATGGGCTGCACACTTAGACAAAAATAATTCCAGGTTTCTGTGTGGGTTTTCCCACTTTTCTCTTCACAGGATTTTTTTTAGGATTTTTTTTTTTTTCAACATGCACTTAGGGAGAGGGAAAAAATCCTATGGAAACGTGATTAATGATCATTAAATGGATTAATTGGGTAGAAACACATCCCTGCTCCTTCGGAATCTCAGTTGGGTCCTATATTTGCTATCCTGGGGATCTTTGACAACAAAATTCCTGGGTGGAAGTGAAAGGACTTCACATTCCAGAGGGTTTGGAGTCATCCTGCCTGGCAAAAAGAAATGAATCCTTTCATATTCCTTTGGAAGGGGTTTCAGGATTTTTTTTCCCCTAATATTGTCCAGATTCCAGGAGTTTTCCAGAAGTTTACTGGCTATCCCTGCTTGTGCTAAAGGAGAACGTGGGAGGCACAGCCAGAAACCAGCCCAGAATTCCACAAGAAAACAAAATTACCCGGGATTCTGTCCCTAAAAGAGCTGGAGCTGAAGGAAGGGAGCACCTTCAGGATGTGTCCCTCTCTCCGTGCTGTTATCCTGATGTCCTCTGGAGCCAAACCCGCTGAGGGAATGGAAAATAAGAGCCAGACCCTGCCTCAATTCCCAGGAATCGATTGGCACTGGCATTATTTCCCTCCTTGGCAGAAAAAATCCAATGGCTCTTCCCGGGATTGTCACAGAAAATCCCCAAACGTAGGTGGGAGAAGGATCCTACAGATTCAATAAAATGAGCCTGAAAATCAGGATATTCTTTGTATGTTGATCACAAAATCCTTTGGAAAATCTGTTTCCAGCGGAATGTCAGACCCTGGAACTTTGCTTTTCCCAGGGAGGGAAAACCTGGATTTATTCCTAAGGCAGGTATAATTCTATTATTTCAGTGTAGGGTGTGGAGAAGGATTTTCCCCACCTTCCTTCCTGAAAAATGAGGAAGAGACAAAGATTTAGGACAGATTTCCCTTTACTTGTGAACCTTGGGATTTATCCCAGATTTTCATGTGCATGTTTATTATCCAGGCTGCGGGGATGCGTGGAAAAAGAAAATCAGGATTTCTCTGCTGGAATTGTGTATTTTTATTAAAAGCTTATTTCATCTCCCAAATTCTCTTCCCATGACAGCAGTTTAAAGGGAAGTGTTTTCCTGGCAGTGAATCCCTGTTTCTGCCAGCGTGGCTTTGACGGAATCAGGGAGTGATTCCCAATTTCCAGCCACTTCTCATTCCTTTTTCCCCAGCCACGAAACATCCCATGGTTTAAAAGGCAATGGGAAAGGCTGGATATCAGCATCCCATTCCTAAATATCCCTCACGGACTGGTGAGAGACACCCGGCTACGCTGGGGGAAAATCGGGAACAAATCCATCAATGTCAGCACTTTCCCATCCCTATAAAGGGATCCAGCTCAGCTCCAGCCCATCCCCCTCTCTCCCACCCCCTCTCCCTCTGGATGTGCCCCTGGAATGCCGAGGGAGCCGGGATTTTAAATCACCGTTCCTATTAAAATCAAGTTTATTGCACTCAGCGGCTCCGGAGCGCTCCCATGTCCTCCAACCCCCTCCATTATACCTTTAAGATTCCAACTCCCGCCTAAGTTTTATTTAAGGATGGAGCCCGTGGAGCTTTTTCCAGGTGTTTCCAGCCTCTTTTCCAGCCCTGCTTCCCCGTTGATGCGCTGATCAATTACTCATCAAATCTTAATGAGCGCTTTAACTCAACTGTGGCATCTTAATCAGAGCCTTTGACTGCCAAGTGTCAGCTCCATCGACTTGGGAGGGCTGGGACAAATGATCCCGATCGACTGGAATGGGCTCTTCCCGGCTTGGGAAGAGCCTTTCCGCGAGCCTCATCTGCCGTCTAGTGGCTGCACGGGAAGAGGACGAACGGAGAGGGAATTTTGGGGTGGAAAGGCTCTTGGAGAGGGATGAGGGTGGAATGTGGGGATCCTCGCCCGCTTGGTTCTTGTTAGGAGCGGGTTTAGGGTGAGATTTCCTTATGGGAAACGCCATGTGTTTGTGTGTGTGGGAGCAGAGGCACCAGCCAGAATCCACAGGATGGCAAAATCCGTCCCTCTGTGGCTGTACAGGTCTGTGGAATCCCAGGAAAGGAGGGATCTCGGGACAGGCACTCCCTGGGACTGGGAACACAAGGCAGGGCTGGATATATGGGAACAGGGAATTATCTCCGGATGCTCTGGGACCTCATCCGCTGGCAAAGTCCAGCCTGCTTTGGGATCGTCCCCACAGGCCTTGCAAACCTTTCCCGGGATTTTTTTAGCCTGTGTTTTTTTGGGTTTTTTTTTTTTTCCCCTCAAGAACATTAGTTGGAAAAGCTGCTTAAAGGAACAACAAAGAAAAAGCTGACACAGACCTGAGCTGGAGAGAGGGAGCAGGTCGGGATCGCTGGAATCCTCAGGGATGTTTGTATCCAAGCTTTCATTGTGTTCTAACGAGCCCCGTGCCCTCCAGACACCTCTCTACAAACCTGGGGACCTTTTTCTGGGGACAGGAACAACCAGGCAGCAGATCCAGGTCATCCAAAGCTGCTGGGAGCATCCCCTATAACCGGGAAACAGCGGGATGTGCTGGCTCCCTGCCTGACCCTCTCCCTTGATACGAAATTAGCTGAATGCAAAAAGACTTTGGAGTCAGGAATTTCAGTTCAGTGCTGACAAGCAGGAGTGATGTCTGGGATTCAGGGGGATGTAATGCCTGGAATAAGGATTTTTTTTTTTTTTTCTTAAGGCTGAGATGATCCCTGTGGGATGTTCTGGGGAGATCACGGGGCGAGGCAGCTGCTGCTTCAATCCAGAAGGGTTTATGGGATTGGGACAGCACCATATGGACATCTCCATGTCCTGTCTGGAGCTTATTTTTATTTGTGGACCTGTTCCTGATCCAGCTTCCAAACATTCCCAACTCCCTTTGCCTTCCCCAGCACCCAGGGGAGGCTCAAGGATTGATGTTGTCCATAGGAATATTCCTTTTCCACCCATGAAACAGCCCTAAGAAGGTGGGACAATTCTTTCCTCACTGGTTTTAACCATCCCGTGGGAATTTTCCTTGACTAAGGCTGGCGAGGATGTGGGATGGTGATGTGGAAGGAGGGAAAAGAGGGAAAACCAGGATCCATTTTGGATGCAGGCAGGGAGTGTCAGGTGATGGGAATGATGTGAACTTGGGGCCCACCACCAGCACCAGGGTCTGAGCATTCCAGAGCCTGGGAATTTTCCCTGTGGAATCTCCCTTGAACTCAGGGATGCATTTGGACAAAGAGGGGGAGATGGAAAGAATTCAAACTCTTCAAATGACCAAAACCAAACACTTTCTATGTCCTGGTCGATCCAGTCACCCCTCAAAAAACTTTGGGAAAGGGGAATTAGGCAGAGGAGATCCTGCCTGGAGCTGACACAGAAGGGAAAAAAATCCCTTTGGATACCTTGGGCTGGGGCCTTCTTCATTTAATGAGATTAAAGCAGTTCTGCTTTGCTGACTCAGATTCCCAACTCCCGGATATGAAGGGCTCGCACTTCCATTAAAACCAGTTTTAAGTGGATGAGGAAATGATGTCGAAGGGCCAAAGGCAACATGGTCATTACCGACACTTTTCCATGGCCTCAGAACATCACGGGTTTATGAGAGAGAATCCCAAAATCATGGAACGGTTCAGGTCGGAAGGGACCTTCAAGATCATCTCCTTCCAACCCCTGTCCATGGGCAGGGACACCTTCCACTGTCCCAGGTTGCTCCAAATCCTGTCCAAACTGGCCTTGGGCACTTCCAGAGATGGGGCAGCCACTTCTGTGCCAGATCCTCATCGACCTCAGAGGGAAGGATTTATTCCCAATATCCCAACTAACCTGCCCTCTGGCAGTGGGAAGCCATTCCCCCCTGTCCTGTCACTCCTTCCCTTATCCAAAGCCTCTCTCCATCTTTCTTGCAGGATCCCTTCAGGTACTGGAAAGCCACAATTAGGTCCCCCCAAAGCGTCTCTTTCCTTTTCCAGGCTGAACATTGCCAATTCTCCCAGCCTTTCCTATAGCAGAGCTGCTCCATCCCTCTGCTCATCTTGGTGCCTTCTCTGGACTCGTTCTAGCAGCTCCACGTCCTTCCTGTGTTGGACCCCAGAGCTGGATGCAACATTCCAGGTGGGATCTCACCAGAGTGGAGAGAGTTCCAATGGTGTCCTGAAGCCCTTCCAATGGAAAAATTAAGGAGAGGCCAAATCTTTCCTAACAATCTCCCAAGCTCCAGCTGCTCTTCTCACAGGGGATTTCCCAAGCCTGCTCTCACCTTTCTATGGAATAACATCCAGAAGATCTCTTTTGCAAGGATGTGCTCAGCCTCCTCTTGAAACTGAATCCACAACATCCCCTGGGAATCAATCGCACAACTCCATGATTTGGGGTGGCAGGAGAGTCTTCTTCGTGTTTATTTGTAATTGTTTAAAATTCTGATGATTTTTCTAAGTTCATGTTCCAGACCCACTTGTTTAACTGATCCAGTTGGGAATAAACATATTAAAAGATGGAATGTCCAGACTCAAAGTCAGGGAATTAAATAAAAATGAGCTCAGTATTTGTTTTCTTTGGAAAATATCCTGGTTTTTAGGTGGGCTCGTGATTTAGAAAACTCAGTAATTGATTTAGGGGCCATTGGTTGGATTTTCAGGACTCTTTGTTGGATTGATTGGCAGCTTGGGATGGTGTTATCCCACAAAAACATCCCAGGGTCTCAGGTCCTGGTAATGAAGGCAGGGGAGAGACTGTGAAATCTGCTGGAAGCAAAGGCAGGTTGTATCAGGAATCCTAAGTGTAAAAGCATTCCCCTTCTCCTGGTTTTATGGTGGAAAACTCAGGGAACGACCATGGTGGCATTTGGGATCTCCATGGATGAAAGTTGCAGGAAAGGATATTCCGGTAATATATAAAGGAAAAAAGAAAACAAACAAAAGCCCCACGGGTGGTCAGGCAAAGGAAAAAGGACTCAGAGAGGGAACTGACCCCACTTCCATGGATTTCTTTTCATGCACTTTGTTTGGAATTAGAGGATCTTTAAGGTGCCTTCCAGCTTGAACCATTCTAGGATTCATTTGGATTCATATCAGAAGATGTGAATTCAGGAGGGAAGTATTAAAATTTTTTTTGAGGAAGCTCTGGATAAAGAATTTCTGTAAGGATGGTGGAGCCAGGTGGGGGTCAGGATTTGCTCCCAGGGAACAAGGGCCAGGATGAGGCGACCTTGGCCTAAGCTACTCCAGGGGAGGTTCAGGTTGAACATCGGGAGGAATTTCTTTATGGAAAGGGTGATCAGCCGTTGGAATGGGCTGGCCAGGGAGGAGTGGAGTCACCATCCCTGGAGATAACCAAGGAATGCCTGGATATGGCACTTGCTACTCTGGGCTGGGTCACAAAGTCAGACTTGATAACCTTGGAGGTATTTTCCAACGAAAACGATTCTGGGAAGCTCTTCCTGGCTCAGCTCAATTTCTGAAGATTTAGGTGACCAGAAGAAAGCTGGAGAAGAATATCGAGGCAAGAAAAATTCCACCTTGTGGAAGGACTTCAGTCCTCCTTGGTGGCTTGGTAAGGACACCCTTCTCCTGGGTTGGGGTGAGAAAAGCAGGATAAAACTAGGGAAATGGCAAAAGGATCCTTTCCTTGGAAGAACACTCTAAGCAGAGCAGAGGAGCAGTAATTCCACTGCTGTAGACCCTGGTCAAAACTGAATGGGAAGATACAAACCAGGAGAAAGGGAAGAGAAATCCCACACTGGTGACCTGTCCCCTGACAGAATTCCATGTCTCCAGCTCCCCTGATAAATGGGATTATTCCCCTGATAAGTGGGCCCCTTGGACCCAGCTCATCTGTAACCATTCCGGCAGATGGATGTTTCCCAGTCCCAGCCAAAGAGCCAATTTCCTCTGGCTATAGATCCTGGAGGCTCCTGGCAGCAGAGAAGGATAAGTGCACTCAGCAGGGTCCTGGGCTGGCCGGGGTGGAGGGGAGGCACTCAGGATGATCCCATGGGAAAGCAGCGATGGATCTGGAAGGACTCCAAGTGGTCAACGTGCAAAGCCTTTACCCCTGGGAATGGACCCGTGCTCCTTGTCCAGCCTCATCCAAGGAGACCTCGTTGCTTTCAGCCTACGGAAGGAGGAAAGCAGGGAAGGCGAAATGGTGGGAGCTGACTGATTCCGTAAGGATCTGTGTGTCTGAGCTATCCATGCCTCCACAAAGTCATGGAATCACTGAGGTTGGAAAAGACCTCTGAGATCATCGAGTCCAACCTGTGACCACTCCTTACCAGAGCTCTGAGTGCCCCATCCAGGCATTTCTTGGACACTTCCAGGGATGGGGACTCCACCGCTTCTTTGGGCAGCCCCTTCCACTGCCTGACCACCCTTTCCATGAAGAAATTCCTCCTGATGTCCAACCTGAACCTCCCCTCGTGTAGCTTGAGGCCATTTCCTCTCATTCTGTCCCTCATTCCTTGGGAGCAGAGCCTGACCCCTGCCTGGCTCCACCCTCTTTCCAGGGAATTGTGGAGAGAGAGAAGGTCCCCCTGAGCCTCCTCTATTTCAGGCTAAGAATTCCCAGCTCCCTCAGCTGCTCCTCATGGGACTCACTCTTCAGCCCATTAACCATAGAATATTTTGGATTTGAAGAAAGGGTCTGGTTTTACCCAGGAAACAGTGGGAGAGGGGAAATTCCCTGTGGAATTGGACAGTCAAACACCTTCTTGGAACAGGGAGAAATAGAAGGAGCAACAGGAAATCGGGATTCTAAGGGAAGTGTGGAGATTGACTTGCATTCTGCAGGAAGTTCAAAATCACTTTGTTCCTGAAACAAAAAAAAAAAAGATGGTTCCCACTCTCTTTTGCAAGGAAAAAATTCAATTTTCTTCCCTCTGTTCAGCTGTTTTCTTTTCCCTGGACCTGAAAAGTCCCTTGGATTAACGGGAAAATCCATTGGGTCTGAACAAATAAATTATCAGACCTCACCGGGTAATCCATTATTTGCATTAGTAAATCTGCAGGGCTTTCCCCAATTATCCATCAAGATTCCCCTCTGGATTGATGGAATATTGGATGGTTCCTCCTGTTTGTTTTCCCCACATTCTCCCCTTTCCATCCTCCTCTCCTGTTTTTAGTTGGCTCCTTACCTTGAACAATCCAGAGGGGAATTCTGGGTGGGATTTCAACAGCAGCAAGTATCACAGGATACCTGGAATTCCCAAATTCACCTCTTTGGAAGGAGCCCATCCATTCCATCAGGAGAAACTTCAGGAGCTCTCACCTACCCCAATTGAAACCTTCAAGCTGCTGCAATTAACAGAACAGATTTTAATTGGCAATTACAATTCCATTAACTGAGGCTGGTGGATCATTGGATCTGTCAGGGAAGCCCTGAAGCAGGGAAGATTGGTGGATGAATCCAGGATGAATCTGGGATCCTGCTCCAGAGCTGTGGAGGAAAAGACAACAGGAAACAGCTGTGCTTTCTCAGCCAGGGAATTGGAAGAGGACTTGCTGGAAATATAGTTGTATTCCTTTTCCAGGGATGACTGCATCCCAAAGAAGTCCTTGGGATGAAAGCTCAGCAGCACCAGGGATGAGCGAGACAGGGATCAGACCAGGAACAAGCTCCAGCCCTGAGAGCACCTGGAAAACAAAGCCTGGATCTCCTAGTCAGAAGGGAAAAACATGTGGCTCCAAGGGAATTCCATTGCTTGAATATTTGTGAGGCCTGGATATAACAATTGGGCACCTTCAGGACACATGGAATTTATCAAAGGAGTTTGTTCAGGAATTTTCCAAGTTCTGTTCCTGGCTTTTCAGTGGACCGTGGATGTGGCGTTTATCCCACCTACATTGATGGGAAATCCCTCCTTAGCTTTGCACAGCAGATCCCAACATGGCACAATTCCCAAACCAGGATCTGCAGCACCCTGACACTGATCTTGCCATGTTCCATGGATCCTTCTGTACCCTCTGCTGATGAATCCACATTCTCCTGGCTCTCTCTCATCCTCATTCCAGGAACATATTCCATGTGTCACTGGAATCATGAGTGATGTCTCTGGATAATTTGAAGGGATGACTTGGAATAAGGCTCAAAATCCTTCAGGATTTCCCTTTAATGACAAATATTCATATTCTTTTATCTATGTATTGCCAATATTTCCTTAGATAAGAGCTTTTTTCCTACAGATTTCCTGGAAAAACCTGGCTGTGATAACTTTTTAACAAGCAAGGTGAATGTTGCCCATCATGAGGGGAATGTTAGAGGGAAATCCCATTCTGGATAAACTTTTCCAGACAAAACACTGATTTAAAGGAAGGGCTGGGAAGCAGAACAATCCTTCAAGTTGTGCTACAGGGCTTTTGGGACAAAATCTATCTTTAGGAGGGTTCTTGGCACATCCAGAAGGAGGGAGGTGTTTCATTTCCATCGGAATTTGTAGGAGATAGACAGGAACTGGTTGTTTGTTCAGATTTATTTCCCCGTTGGCCATTCCCAGCACCTGTAAGTCCTGAATTCCCAGGTTTCATCAGGTCTGACAGGAAAAGAGGGCTCAAAATAATTAAATTCCTGGAAAAATTGTGAAAACCGCAAGCAGGGTCAGATAATCTGGAGTCCTCTGTGGAGAAAAGGCTGCGCAGAAAGGGATGGGGAAGAGGAGGTTGGAAAGAAGAGGGACAACCATGGCCACATGGATATTTCAGGCTCACAAAAATCCCAGCAGGAAGGAAGAGACTACAGGAACCAGAAATTGTGGGACTGTCCATCGATAAGTGACTTTCTCCACAAAGGCATCCTGGTCCTGGAGCCTCTGGATGGAGCTTTCCTGCTTTATTTGGGAGCCATTTGCTGCATCAGCTCCTGGTTTTGTCTGTCTGAGCTCTCAGTCTGTCTCCATCTCTCAATCACAGCCAGGAGTTCCCATCTCCGATGGACCCAGGAGTGGGATGTTATTGCTCACAGAGCAGTTTTCCATGCAGACGGATTGATGCTTTCCCAGACTTGGATTAAACCTCCCATGAGCTCCTCCAAAGTGGCCTCTCTGTTTTCTTTTCATCCCAGCATCAATTTTGCCTTTGATGGGATATTTTGAGACTTTCCTGATTATTGGTAGTCTTTACACTCCCCACATTTCTGTCATTCCTTAGATCTTTCCCACCTGGAAATTTTTTAGGGCCAGAACCTACAATCCTCATTTCCTCTTTGCTCCCAGTGTCTCTCCATGCTGGAATATTCCCATGTTTAGATCCAAATAAATAACACCACCAATGATTTTCTCCCCTGCTGGCAGCTCAGACTCTGCAGATGGATGGACGGAGAAATATTGAGCAAGAATTCCATTTTCATTCCTCATCCAATAATTCTGGGTGTCTCTGGTGCTTCCTCACCTCTCCGACACAAAATTGTGCATTCCCAACTATCGGATAATATCCGAATATGCAGATTTTATTGACTTCTGCTCCAGTCAGTTTGGAGATTTATTGACCTGGGAAGGGAATATTGACCTGGGATGAAACCGAGGTCAATGTGAGCATCCCAGGGGAGCATAAATTTCTAAATTGACCCAGCAAACAGAAGTCAATAATGGAATGGTTCATCCAAACATTGTCTTACCAAAATTAATTCCCACGGACGAGGCTTCACCTGCAATTTTGATGGAGAAATACGGGAGGCGAGATCAGGATGAATGGGATCCGATGTCTGATTATGGAGAGAAATGAAACTGTTGGGAATGGAGGGAAAAGGAATTGGATGTGGTGATAATTTAATCTCCAGTCAGTGATGGAGCAGCCTGTTGTTAACTGGGGATGACTCTGGAAAGTGCGGGGCAGGATTGGGTTCATTCCTCAGGGATGAAGTTTAGGGATAGGTGGCAGCTCATGACATCAGTTTGTGCTGGGGCTCTTCATCTCCACAAAGCTTTTGGGGCATCCTTGATTCCTTCCAGTGAACTGGGATGAAGATCCTAATTTGCAATTCGGCTTCAAATTTATCAGTTTTCCAGTCTTAATCCAGGTGGGAATGGAGAAAAAAAATCCCAAACACTTTTTAGGTCTCTTGATATCATTTGGGATGTGGGGGGACATGGGGAGATGCCGGGACATTCATGGCCTCAGGAACACTCCTGAAATCCTTTGTTCCCAACCCCAAATTCCCTACACACACAAATACATCCCTTGTTTTAATTGATTCCAACATGGATTTTCCATGTGAGCATTTCCAAGTGGTTTTTTTTTTTTTCTACAGAAATGACTTGCACTTTTTTTTTTTTAAAGTAACTTTAGTGGGAGAACCACAGATTCGATTTCTTCATCTTCTTCTTCTTTCCCTTCACCACTTCATGATCCCAAACCTCTGCCTGTGAGCTGGAAAATCCGCTCCTGCCATAGAGGACAAAAATGCTCTTTCCCTTTGGAATTTCATGACAGGTGTAACCACATTTTTGAGTGTTGATAAAAAGATCTGGTGACAAAGGACAAATTTGAAAGAGCTCATTTCTCTTGGAGTTTATGGAGAGAAAACTGGAATTTTGATGGAGTCTCTTGTCTCACTTGACAGATCTGGAGCACCAGGAGTGGTTGAGGGAGCTGGAGAGGCTCATCCTGGACAAAAGGAGGCTCGGGAGGGACCTTCTAATTCTCCTCAACTCTGTGACAGGACACAGGTGAGGGTCGGGCTCTGCTTCCAAGCAACAAGGGATGGGATGAGGAAACAACCTCATGTTGCACCAGGGGAGATTTAGTTGGATATAAGGAAAAATTCATCCACTGAAATAATTGTTCAGCCCTGGGCAGGGGTGGAGTCCACATTCCTGAAGGCATTTAAAAGCCATGTGGATGTGGCACTCAGAGACATGGTTTAGTGGTGGCCTTGGCAGTGCTGGGGTGACAATTGAACTCCATGATCTCAAAGGTCTTTCCTAACCTAAATTATTCTCTGATTTTAACAAATTATCCCTGAGATGTTTCTGAACCACTGAAGCCACTCTGGTTTAGAAAACCACAAAGTCATTTATCCCAACAGAGGAAGCTGAGATTTGTCTCCCCATGGACAGATTTTAGGTCAGGCAGGAACCAAAACTAATCCTAACACCTCTTAGTCTCTGCTTATCCTGTCAATATCCCTGCATCCCACTCCACCTAATCCCTGTTTCATCCGGACATCCCTGGAGACTCTCAGTGCAAAGTGATGTCAGGTCCTTGGCCTTCTAGGTCTGCAGTGCGCAGCCAAATTGAGCTCATCCATCTTCCCTTTAAATCGCTGTCCACGTTGAACTCCTTCCCAATGTTTAAACCACTCCAAGGATTTGTATTTAAGAGGAACTTAAATTATTCAAGCCCTTAATGTCCGGGGCTTTTTTTGAAGATGCATTTTGGAGCTGTCAAGCGAACAATCTTAAATGACAGATTGATGAATTCATTGTCCCTTCCCACGTCTCCGGGAGGGGAGAGGGATATGGCAGGGAAAGCTGCTTTGCTAACGGAGATAGGAGTTCTCCTCTTAATTCCAAGGGTTTTTTTGGGCATTAACACCCTTCTGCTGGATGTGGAGTTGACAGAGCAGGGTCAACATCAGCCACAGACTGAGATTCAACCTGAGGGTGGAAGAAATATTGGGAAGTTGCCTGGTTTTGTGGGGATGGGGTCAGGAATACCAAGGTGCAGCTGGAGCTGAATGTGGCAAGGGATTCAGGGAATAACAGGAAGGATTTCTACAGGCCAGGAAAAGGTCAAAGAAAGTGTTTCCCCCAAAAAAGCAAGACTTGAAAACATGTAACAATGGATGAAGGATGAAATAATCAACTTTTTTTTGCCACAGTTTTTACAGCAACCTCTCTTCCCACACCTCTCCTGAGGATGGACAATGAGGTGGGGATGGGACGAGCCAAGTCCTTTCCGCTAAAAAAGAACATCAGGTTCAAAAACCCTTGAGGAACCTGGATGTTCATCAGGTCTGTGGGACATGATGGGATGCATCCCAGAATCCTGAAGGAATTGGCTTGTATTGCTGACAGGCCATATCTCTGATATTGTGGAAGAGTCACATCAGAGAGGTGAAATTCTTTGTGAGTGGAAAAACAAAAATGTTGGTTAACCAACACAGGGGCTTTTTATGGTGGAGTGACCACAAGGAACAAGGGAATGGCTTCATTTATTCCTTTATCTGGAATTCTGTGAGGTCTTTGATGGGGTCTCCCTGATAAAACCAAATTCAGATCCACCCAAACCTGTCATATCCCAAAAAACCTCCTGGGATAATCAGCCCTTTCTCAAATGCTTCCCAGGAATAAGGAATTGTGACCGAGCACCAGCCGGTATCACCATAGAGTAGGCAGAATTCTGGAATGCTTTGGTTTGGAAGGGACCTTAAAGATCATGGAATTCCAAACCCATGCCATGGGCATTTTGGGAAGGAATTTCAAAAGTGCATCTGGGGTTGCTCAGTGCTGGTCCCCCCTTGGGAATAAGGGGACAATCCAGGCACATTTATTGTGTAAGAACAGACTTAAAATCTGGGAAAAGCCTCTATTTGCCCTTTTTTTTTTTNGGGAAAACCCTTTTTCTCCCTCTTTTTTTTTTTTTTTTTTTTTTTGCCAATCTCAGCTCCCGCTTCAAGGCAAAGCCATGTCCCACAGCCTTCTGGAAATAATGAACAGCAAAAGGATCCAAAATCCCGGAGGGATAACTCAGCTCCGACGTTAATGCACATGGAAAGTTGTGCTCGTTCCCGGCCTTCTCCTTCGCAGACAGATTTTGTCAGACGGCAGCGAGTTCATCTCCGAACAAATGACTGAAGGCTGCAGGGATTGATTTCCAAGGGCAGGAGGAAAAGAGCTGAATCAGGACAGCCAGGATCCAGACATGATGTGACAGCTCCCGAAGTATCCGAAGGGTGGAAACGCTGCGGAAGCCGTGGCTTTGTGGGAAATGTCTTCATGGAAGTGTCGCAGGCTGCTTGTTGTCTGTTAAAGAAGGGCCACCAGGCCATTCCCAGGGTGTTTATGGGGGTCTTGAGGGCTTTAACAAAGTGGGAATTGTGAAGGGAAAGAGGGGAGAAATCGAATTCCCAGATGAAAGACTCCCAGCTGCTTTTTATTCCTCACAGGGCTCTGGGATGAAGTTCTGTGGATGCCAGCAGGTCAGGTAACAGACTTGGGAAAAGCTGCTTGATATGTAGAATGTCCTGCAGTAGAATTCTTCATTCTCCTAGTTATCCATAAATGCCAGGCTTTGTATTCCAAATTCCTGGTAAAGCAGGGAGTTGCCTCTAGGAACTTGCTGGGTCTCATCTGAGACCACTTTCCCTTCTTTCTGAGGTGTGGAGTTACCCTTCCCTAATTTTAGGTGCTCAGCAACCCATTAACACGGATTCATAGATTCATCCATGAATTAAACTCCTTGGTTTGAGTTCTCAGTGGGCGTCAGGATGTGATGTCCTCATCCCAGAGCCAGTGCCTCCTTGGAGCACAGGAGCCCTGACCATCATATTCCACTGACTTTCCAGGGAATTCAGACCACTCAGCTGGACATGGGCACTCGTATTCCTTAAAATTAGGAAAGGCAAATCCAAACCACGTCCAAGAAGAGATTTCCTCCAGCAAAGGAAACCCCTCTTTTATCTGGATCACACGACTCAAGCCTCTCTTTAGTGCATCCTCTGTTTCCCTGCAGGATTAGGAATTGGTAAGAACAGGAATGGGATCTAATGCTGGTCCCTGGGAAAGGGATCAGAGCTGAGCTTGTTCCTGCCATGCCCATGGATTGTGGATCCTTGAACAGCACCCAAAGAGTGCTAATTCCGTCTTGGAAGTAAAACTCCCCTTCTTATTTTTCCTCTTCTAGCCTTCGCTCATCCCTGGGCTTTAAAGAGAAGCCACCTGGCTGTGCTCCTCTCCAGCACCTGCTTTTCCTTGGATTACATATCCAGAGTCGAGACAGGGGTAACTTAAGAATGCTCCCTAATGGAGCCTGTGCTTTCCTTATCTCCCCGTGATAAAGGAGGGAGAGGGATGAAATGTAATTCCCTGTTTGCCGCCAGTGTGACCAGACCCTGTGTGGGAGCGGGCTAGTGACGGCAGGAAGTTGCTGACACACACAAGAGCCAAGGGCATCCTGATTTGGAGCTGTCTCCAGCTTTTAAAAGACCGGGAAGAGACAGCAGCTCCCTTTGGATCAGGTCACAGGCTCCTGGTATTTCTGAGCCATGTTTTCCAAGCCTGGAGCTCTCCTAAAGGACACCCAGCTCCTTGCTGGGATAATCCATTGTTGGTGCAGGAAGAACTGTGTGGAAAAAGAGGAATGGCTGGCTTGGGATCTCTGGGAAAGAGAGGAAAAGAGGAAGGGCTGAGAGAATTGGAATTGTTCAGCATGGGGAAGGGAAGGCTTGGAGGTGACCTGACTGTGGCCTTCCAGTGCTTGAAGGAGCTGACAAGAAATGCGGAGAGGGACTTTGGATGAGGGCATGGAGTGACAGGACAAGGAGGAATCATTTCAAACTGACAGAGGGAAAGTTTAGATGGGATATCGGGAAGAAATTCCTCTCTGGGAGGGTGATGAGACCCTGGAATGGCATTCCAAGAGAAGTTACGGCTGCGCCATCCGTGGAAGAGTTCAAGGCTAGGCTGGATGCAGCTTGGAGCAACCTGGGATAGTGGAACATATCCCTGCTCATGGAAAGGGGTTGGAATTGGATGATCTTTAACATCCCTTTCAACCCAAACCATTCCACAATTCCCTGATTTTGTGATTCTCTGATGTGTCGTCAAGTGTTTCATTTATCTTGTTCACACCTCATTTTTTTTTGGTGAGGGGGGCAATTATCCCATGAACTCTGGATTCCACCTATTCCCACAAGAATCTTGAGGATCAGCTCATGGTCCAACCATGAATGGCTTTCAAAAAACCTGGAGCCCTTCTAAAAGCTCATCTCCAGCTCACTAAAATCCATTAAAAACATTTAATGTTTGATGGGTGCTGAGATCCAACGTCAGGAAAGGCAACCTGGAACTGAAGAGGAAACGCATGCACTCGGTTAGTCCCCTGCTCCCTGTTCCAAGCACACTGTGGGATTGATTCCATTTACATCCCCATGATGAATCCCAGGGATTCTGGAATCTCCAGATGCAGAGAGAGACTCTAAAAAATCCTTGTGGAAGAGCCTTGAGTCTGTTTCCAGCACTTCAGACTTGACCTTCTTGACCCTTTTCTCAGCCACTGTGTTGGAAAGATGAATTAAAGATGGGATTAAAGTGGGAGCTGCTTTTTCCTCAAAAATCCATTGCCCAGATCTCCTTCAGATCCATTCATTCTTGCATCAGTTTGGCTCGGAGCTGCCATCTGGAAGTTTAGGGAGTAGAGGTGGCATCTCCTGAACCTTGGACTTGACTTTTCTTGTGTTTCAACCTTGATGGTTCTGTGGTCCCTCCAGCAGTTTCCTCAGGGATTTTGAAAGGATGAAAAAGTGGAAGGCTTCTGTGAACACCACTGGCTGGTGGGAATATTCAGGGGTGGGGGTCAAATGTTTAAGGGAAAGGTGAGGCTTTAATTCTTATCATGGAATGGTTTGGGTTGGATGGGACATTAAAGTCTGTCTCAAAGTTTAGATGGGATAATGGGAAGAAATTCTTCCTTGTGAGGGTGGTGAGGCCCTGGCAGAGGTTTCCCAAAGAATCTGTGTCCTCCTCATCCCTGGAAGTGTCCAAGGCCAGGTTGGATGGGGCTTGGAGCAACTTGGGGTAGTGGAAGGTGTCCCTGCCCATGGGGGCAGGGGGTTGGAATTCCATGATCTTGAAGGTCTTTTCCAACCCAAACTCTTTTATAATTCCTGGACCCACCCCATTCCTCTCCTGCTGGATGCAGCACTGATCCAATCATTTCTCCACCTGATCTGTCCTGTCTATCCCATTTTTCCCACTCCTCAAACTCAGTCAGTGGGACTGCAGGAGGAGACCTCAGTACAGTGCTTAGGCCTGCATCACCTTCTCCCAGTGCTGTTCTATTTCCCTCTCATCCTAAAATCCCCCAAAACCCTCCTTTCCCTCCCTTTCTTCCTCCTTGTTACCCTCATCCTCTTTTCCCCATGCCATAGGGCAGGAGAAGTGTGAGGAATGCTGAGGAAGAGCTGGAAAAAAGCAGAAATGGTCTCTTCACCCCAAATCTCTTTGGAATCTCATTTCCAACCTCCCCAGGCCAGATTTCTCCAGTTCCTTTTGCTCCAAGCAGTGCGGCTGAGGAGAATTTGCATCTCCAGCACCCGTGGAACACCAGGTGTGGAATTTAATGGTCACTATGGGGAGAGAGGTGCCGGCTCCCCCCATTCCCTTTTCCCTTTAAGGGAACATTATCCAAACGAACGCGCTCGGAAAGTGCTGAAGCGCAGGCAAATAATGACACGAGAGCAGGAGCCGGGCATTAAAAATTCATGGAGCTGGAATATTAAAACTTTTTACTTCATCATGTCAAGGCACCAGGCAAATGCAAACAAATGAGCCCCACCGAGCACTGCCTGCGTGGACCGAGACAGGGATGAGCCACTCCCCCGGCTGGGGACGGAGCTGCAGTGTGGTCCCTGTCGCTCCCGAGATGTCAGGCTCTGAGGGGGGACAGGAATTCAGTGGGTTCTTTAATTGCTCGGTGTCTCTAAATGAGCTCTGCAAAGTGACAATTCCTCTGCGTGAAAGAGGAGTGGGAATGTGGAGCCCGGGAGAGGCCCCAGCCCTTCCCACCTGCTGTGCTGTCAAAATGTGGGGAAAAGGGGGAATATCTGGCAGGGGGGAACTCCAACCCCTCTCGTTAATTTGGGGCTGTCTTTGCTAATTAAGGTGGCAGGCCCTGTCTGCTCCTTGCTGTGCTGCTGACAACAGGGGTTGGGATGTGATGACACCCAGCCAACTCCAATCACGAGCTCTCCTTAGGATCCTGGAGGTGACAGCTCCATGGGCTGGGGTTTGCAGGCTGTGGGAACAGTTGGAATCCCTTCCTGGACATGATTATGTGGAAGAGGGATCTGTTTTTCCGGGAAGGTGAGCTCAACCACCCACTCCTCCCTTAAAACGAGGTTCTGAGCTCTTGTTGCTCCCAGCACAGATTCCAGAACCCTTTCCATCCTCATCCACTGTTGTTTATGGTCCATCTCACTTCTGCAGAGGCACAGATCATCCTGGAATCATGGAATGACCTGGACTGGAAAGGTCCTTAAAGATCATCCTGTTCCACCCCCTTTCCAAGCTGCTCCAAGCCCCATCCAACCTGGCCTTGGTTTTCCCAGCAAGAAATGAATCAGGCTGAGGAAAGCTGGTGGAAAGGGCTCCTCAATTAATGTGTTCCAGCCCCATTTATCATTAATTAAGTAATTTTCCTCGTTAAGCTGCGCACACTTTTAACACACCCTGTTTATTTAATGACTCCTGTGATCCTCTGAACACAATTACTGGGAATAAGGAGGAAAGGATTAGCCCAGGGATCTCTGGCTGCATGAGGCTTTATTGGAAGTGCAGCGAGCGTCACATTTGGATTTTTAATAGATAACTCCTCTAAGTAATTGATTAAGTAATTGATTAATCATAAACTCCCAGACTGCCAGAGCCAGACTTAATTTTATGGCACTTAAACCAAAAAAAATAAGGGAAGGATGGAGATGATGTAATAACCAGCAACTGAGAGGCAAATAAATGAGGGGAATGTTTGATTAAACATTACATAGATTTTTATCTCTTTGGGTGTTACCGAAGTGCCTTCCTTAGGAAGAAACATCTTAATAACATCCAAGGTTTCCTGGAGCTTTCCATGAGCAAGATGGTCAGGGGGTGGGGGGGTGATTATGAGGAATATTTTAAATCCCTCTCTAGCCCAGATAAGAGGTGAAAAATGAAGCTTGGAGCAGGATGTGATTCCATGTCACAGGTAACGTTCCAAAGCCTGGCTCCCAACAGTGGTGGCTCCAGCCCAGAATTTGGCAGCTGGATGCCCTGTGGAGTGTCCTGACCAAGGCTTCCCAAATATTGGACAAAAAAAAGTGTGGAATATTGGCCAAGGTGTTTTAAAATGTTTGGGGTAAAGTGGCTCTGCTTTGATGAGAAACAGCAAATCTCGGAATCATGGAATGGTTTTGGTTGGGAAGCACCTTGAAGGTCATCCAGTTCCTTCCCCTATCCCAGGTTGCTCCAAGTCCCATCCAACCTAGCCTTGAACACTTCCAGGGATGGTGACAGACAGGACAGCAAAACATGGACTTCATCAGTCCAGACTAATTAGGGCTGAAGGATGCCTGTGCTTGTCCAGAAGAATTCCATGAATCTTGAGAACACCAAGACTGTAATTGAAGGTGAACACAAAACATTGGGCTTTTCCTAGACCAGGAAGGGGCAGGGATGGGGTTTGGAGAGCACAGATTGGATTTCTCCAGGGCCGAACTCATAACTTTCAGTCTTGAGAATTTCCCACTGACTTCAGCAGGCCACAGGTGACTACTGTGGCAAATTCCCATGATTATATGGATTTCCTACAAAAATAAATTAAAATAAATTTTTAAAGGAATGATTTTGGGAATAATTCCCCTCAGCTCTGGTGCTGCTGTCTCAGACCTCAGGCCCTTGGTGTCCACAGCTGGACAGAGAAAGATCCAGCTGGTGATGATGGAAAAGAGGAGCTCCAAAGGTGTCATTCCAATCCCAGATTTCAGTGTTGAAAACCCCATGCAGAGGACAGGGCAATTCAAGCCTGAGCCAGCTTCAAAGCTGTCCACAGGGCTGGAATGTCCACAGGATTTTCCTGTCTGGTTCCTGATCCCTGGTGTGGTGGCAGAAGAGCTGAAATCTCACCTGTAACTGCCCTGCACAGGTAACAAAGTCATTCATGGCTCCTGGCATTCCTCTTTTCCCAGGAAAACAGTGGTGGGTCAAGGGGAAATGGCCTCAGGTTGCACCAGAGGAGGTTCAGGTTGGATATTGGGAGAGATTTCCTCACTGGAAGAGTGGTCAAACATTGGAAGTGGTGGAATCACCATCCTGGGAGTGTTCAAAAACCTCATTTCAGAGGGCAGGGTTGGATGGGAAATTGGGAAGGAATTCTTCCCTGTGAGGGGGGTGAGGCCCTGAAATGGAATTCCCAGAGAAGCTGTGGCTGCCCCATCCCGGGAAGTGTTCCCAGGCCAGGCTGGAGGGGGCTTGGAAGAACCTGTGATAGTGGAAGCAACTGGATGACCTTCAAAGATCCCTTCCAACTTCAACCTTTTTATAATTCCTTGATCCTATAAAGAGGGCAAAAAAGAAGCAGCAGGGAAAATTTCCATGGAATCTTCTCACACCACTGAGGCCAAGAGGTTCAAGGTGACACAATTCCTTAGCTTGGGTGAGAATTAGGGAAACGCTGTCCTGGATGTGGATCCAGGCAGGCATGGATCTGCCTGGCACAGTGCAATTTCTGCCTGGCACATGGATTTTTGCTCTTTCCATACCAAAATTCCTCCAAAAACTTTCTCGGAGAGTGCTCTTGGAAAGACATTTTGGAGCTCAGAGGGCTGGACGTAAAACTCGTCCGAGGTCCTGTAATGTCACCTCCTTAACCTTGCACCAGGGCTTTGTGGGTACATCTGATTTTCTTCAGGAGCCTAATCTGGCCAGGATGATAAAAAGCCTGGAAAAATCCACCTGCTGGCTGTGGGAGCTACAGGTAGGAAAACAGCCCGAGGCAGAGGGAGAAGAGTTAAGGATGGGGGTGCAGGGGGAGAGAAGAAGGGGCTGCGATCGCAACACAAATAAAAGATAAATCAAGCAGCAGGAGAGAATTCCTCCAGTGCCAGTTGATTTATCATTGTTTTCCCTGGATACCGACAGGCCCGGGAATGTGGGGTGGGCAACCGGCAAATCCGGCTTGATGGATGAGGCGTGGAGAGGAAAGGAGCCTCTGCCAGCCTCGGAGAGGAGGGAGGCAGGAGGCAGCAGGGCAGGGATGCAGGGATGCACTGGGGCGTGCTCTATGCTTGGCATTGGGAGCCTTTCTCCTTCCCGGCCTCCGTCAGCTCCATGGAAAAGGGAGCAGCTGGTGCAGCAGCAGAGCCCAGGAATCAGGTCCTTGTCGTTCCTGGAGATTCCTCGCAGAGCCAGGTCTGAGTTGGAAGATTCCTCGGAGCCAGGAGCAGCATCCGTGCTGCCAGGGAGCTGGGTTTTCCTACATCGTTGCTGCTTCCCAGAACTTTTGATCCACTAAAATTTCTTTCTTTTGAATACATTTTGTGACATTCCCATAAAAAAAAAAAAAAAGAAGGTGCCATAATGAACCTTCTGTCTGATGGGAAAACACAAAGGCCCAGATCCCTAAAAGTCCTTAAATTCTCCTGTGCTTTATGTGGATATTCCTCCTCTCCAGGATTTTCCAGAGCTCAGTTCAGATGCAATTTGAATCCCACAGTTCTTAAATCCCCAATCTCCCAACACACTTTTTGAGTGGCTTGGAGACCTTGCTCTCCAAAAATCCTTGCAAATCCAAAATCTGCTTGATGTAGGAACGGGCCGCTGGCCTGTGGCGAAGGGCTTAAAACCAGAAAATGAGGAGCATTCCCACAGAAATCCAGGCATGGAGCAAGGGTTGGAGGAGGGTGGGAAGGAGAAGAAAAGGAACATGGATACAGCCCCAAGGGTCCTGACTGTTTGACCTCCTCCATGGCAGGAGGCTTGGAATAAGAGGATCTTTAAGGTCCCTTCCAACCTGAAGCATTCTGTGATTCTTTGAAAGGATTTGGATGCATGAAAAAGGATCTGCCTGGAAAAATCCATGAGGATTTCATCCATCACCTTAATGCCAGTTAAGAAGAAACTTCTTTCATCCGTGTCCATGTTCATAAAATCATGGGATGGTTTGGGTTGGAAGGGATCCCAAAGATCATCTTGCTCCAGCTGTGGGCAGGACACCTTCCACTAGACCAGGATGATCCAATTCTCATCCAGCCTGACCTTGAACACTTCCAGGGATCTACACAAACCATCTTGGATTTTGTCAGCCATGCAAGATCCTCAGCTTTTCCCACCCATTTCTTGCTTTAATGCAGATGAGGATGAGCTGATCCTGCCCCTCCAACCCCCTGTGGTGAGATCCCACCTGGAATGTTGCATCCAGCTCTGGGGTTCCCAGCACAGGAAGGATGTGGAGCTGTCAGAGCGAGTCCAGAGGAAGCACCGGGATGATCAGAGGGATGGAGCAGCTCTGCTTTGAGGAAAGGTTGGGAAAATTGGGAGTGTACAGCCTGGAGAAGAGAAGGTTTGGGGTCACCTAATTGTGGCCTTCCAGGACTTGAAGGAATCCTGCAAGAAAAATGGAGAGAGACTTTGGACAAGGGATGGAATGACAGGACAAGGGGGAATTGCTTCAAACTTCCAGAGGGCAGAGTTAGATGGGAAATTGAGAAGAAATTCCTCCCTGTGAGGGTGCTGAGGCCCTGGCACAGGTTTCCCAGAGAACCTGTGGCTGCTCCACCCCTGGAAGTGTCCCAAGACCAGGCTGGATGGGACTTGGAGCAACCTGGTTTTGTGTGGGCTATCCCTGCCCATGGCAGGGAGTTGGACCAAGATGATACTTAATGTCCATTCCAACCCAAACCATTCCATGATTCTGCAAAATTCAGAGATAATTCAGGCTCATTACTGTGGCCACAAATCCCTTTTTTTTTTTTTTCCTGATAATTCCAGGGGTTTCACAGATCCTCTCAGTGGCTTGGGTGGATGAGGTCTCAGTGTCCTTATAAACGAGGACAATTTTACTTCAGATTCTGGGATTCTTTCACTTCTCTCTGTCTGTATTCCACAAAACAAAACCAATCACTGTAAGGGACACCAGGAAGGGATGGATTGCAGGAATTTTGTTGAGAACCTTCCAGGCTCTTCCCCAGCTGCGAGGGGAGGGGGAGGGGAGGGATTTTATTTATTTAGAGCAATCCCCTTTTCTCAGTGCAGCCCCTGGGATGCATCCCTTGGCTGTGTTTGCCTTTCCCATCACTAGGAAGGAAGCAAATCAATGCAATCCCTGGATGGAATTAAAAATAACGGAGAACTTTCTTTTAATGTCCCATTAAAGACTGAGGCAACACTGCCTCATTTGTTTCTATTTTTTTTTCCTGTTTTTTTTTTACCTTTTTTTGGTCAGGTCTGAGGAAGCTTTGGGAGTGAGGAAGGATTTCAATAATCACCTCCTGATTATGCCCTGGATACGGTGCCCTATCCCTAAAGCGCAGGCCCTCCACGCCTGCCCTTCATCTGCAACTCCAAGGGAAGCAGTTTTACATGGAGCCACATTGATATTCAAATAGATTCTCATGGAAGCAGCATTCCAGCCAGGAGCGTGTGAAAGAGCAACTAATGGATTAGTATTTATGGTCGGGTATAATCCACATTTTAGGATATTGCATCTAGAAAGGGACAGATGATGAACTCCTTTTTTTTGCAGCCCCCCTCCTCCTCCTTCTCCTCTTCCTCCATCCCTGTTTTACATACTCCATCTTTCCTTCTTTTCTGCATCCCCCTCCTCCTCTCCGGCCGGGATGCAGCAGCCTCCTGGCACCGCTGAGCTTGGCAAAATTGATGACAGGACTTTAGGATCCATTAGAAAAACAAATTCTTAAACAGTGTCTTCTAAAATCAATCACTTTTACCTTTAGTGGGATTTATGGCTGCCCTGCTGGCCCTTATTGCAAAGATCCATGGCTGCCAAGAAGGAAAAAAAAATTCCAAGTGGCTCAACTCAGGGCTGGAGGCTTTGAACTCCCCTCTTCTCTCTGTGGAGGCCACCCAGGTGAATCCAAAGGGAAGGTCTAGGATTGAGAGGGAGAAAATCTGGTTTGTGGGGACAGAAATCCTAAGGGAGATGTGGAACATCCCTAAGCCAGGCTCTCCAGATAGAGGTGGGAACCGGGAATGCTCAGGAATGGGAAAAAGGTGCTCCAAAGGTTGTAAAAATAGAGAGATGGGGACAGAAGAAGTGAATATTAACGGGGGAGGATTAGGAGCATTTCTTCCCAGATTAATCCCTGTTTGAATCTGAGGATTTCTTTTATATCCTGGTGTGAAATGTGCAAAGTTGTGGAATCACATCCCATCACATCCTGGAAGTGTCCAAGCTCAGGCTGGACAGGGCTTGGAGCAACCTGGGATTGTGGAAATTGTCCTTGCCCATGCCAGGGAGTTGTAAAATGATCCTGATATCCCACCCCAAACTGTCCTGGGATTCGGAGATTCCATACACAAGGTGATAATTCCATGGGGAAGGAAAAACAATTAATTAGAGTGGGATGGATCAGAGCAGCATGGAGGAGCTTCCTGGCATGGGGTGCCATTCCAGGGGTAAGAGCACAGAGTGGAAAACTTCCTAAACACGGAGACACAGCCAGGAGAGGGGGATAATATTCCCAGGGATGAACTGATGGATATCCAGAAGCACAAGGATCAGCCCTCAGAGGAGAGAGGATTTTGGAAGTTCTGTTATGGCTTTTCCCTCGAATTGTTTTTGTTTAGGGATTAGAAAAGTATGGGGGAAAAAAATGTCTTCCAGGAACCTATTTAAAAAAAAAAATGCAAAGTTTACCAAAATGTGACCTATTCTTGGAAATTTTAAGGGGTTCAATTGGTTCCAGGGATCCCAGATTTCATTTAAATTGGATCCACTGATGAGAGAAAAAAATAGGGAAAACTTTTTTTCCACAGATACATTATGCCTGCAGGTATTCAATCCAAGCTGGCATGGATGAAAAGGGAATTCTCTCTGGGAAGAATTCTCTCCTGATGCTTCCCAGACTCTTCTCTCCTCACTTTGAGGAGACTTGGAAGACTGGGCTGGAAAATCAAGGAGGTAAAAGTGGGATAAACAGAGAGGGAAAAGGGGAGCGATACAAGAAGCTGATCCAGGTCTTGGAGCACCTTCCCTGCCTTGGCTCCGGGGCCAGGAGGGGGACTGATGCCAGGACCTGAGTAAATCCAGGGAGAAGCTCGTAATTCCTATTGATTCTTCAGCAGGCAGCACGAGGTGGATAAAAATGCTTGTTCTATCATTTAGAAAAATGGCAATGTTATGATAGAAGGGATTGATTTTCCTCTTTAGGAATATTCATAAACACCAGTTCCAAGAACTGATAAATCCTTCCCCTGCGCCGAGTAAATCATTCCCAGGGCTTCCCAGAGTGCCGGGGGCAAAGGCGGATGTGCTTTTTAATTCCTTCTGGAGGAGCTGGAAATCAGGGGGAGTCTGCAGGTGCAGGTCACCCACGGCCAGACCTCCCTTCTGTGGGACTTCAAAATCCCAAATTCCTCATTATTTTCCTGGTTTGTAAAGCTGGGAAGAGAGGCTGAAGGCTTCCCTCTCTGGCCCTAGTTTTGAGCCCACTAAAGCAGCTGAATCTGTTTGGTTTTTTTTTTTCTGGCTGCAAATTCCAGTTTTTTCCCTTTTTCGTGATGATATGGAAATGTGAACTTTAGCTGGGATGTGAATCCTGATCCCTTCAGGAATTTTCCCCAGGATAATGCCATCTCATCGTGGCTTTTGTTCCTCTCCTTTAGCCATTCCCAGAGACAGGAACCACCCCTGGTTTGAACCAATCCGTTTCCTTCCCAGCAAGGGCAGATTAAATCCTCCAGGACCAAGGAGTTCCTCTCTGAGCCCATTCAGAAAACCCTTGGCACAATCAGCCTCCATTTCCCACTCCCTGCTCTGGTTTAAGGTGGGATGCTCTCCCGCTCCATGGATTTACAGGGCACCTCCAGGCCACTGGTGTCAACCAAACGCCACAGTTTGGCCTCTGGGGTTGGTTAAGAAAAGGTGGAGCCACATTCCAGGTGCATTCCCACATCCTAAGGTTGTCCAGGAGCTCACCAAGGAGTGTTCACATCCCTGGAAGTGCTACAGGCCAGGATGGATTTGATTTGGAACAACCTGGGATGGTGGAAAGTTACCCCCGGCAGGGGTTGGAACTGGCTGGGCTTTGAGATCCCTTCTAACCCCATGAGTCTCCAAGAAAACCTGGAAGAGCCTTTTCCTGCTGGACGAAATTTGGTGAGCTAAATTAAATTAGCTTGGAATGGTTGTGGTGGAGCTTGTCCATGCTCTCCCTGTGGGAGCACTGACCAGGAAATGGATCCCCTTCCTGCTGGTGTTTCCAGGATTCTCCTGGCTCGAGTGCCTCTGGATGTGGCCCTAAATTCCCACATTTCTTCTCAGTCGCCTGTGGTTATGATCCAAGAAGCAAAACTCCTTAGAGATATCCCTGGAAATTACCCCACAGGAGCCATTTCTGATGGAAAGAAGGAAAAACCAGCGAGGCATAGAAAAAAAATTCCTGCCTGTCTTTCATCCAGGTATTTTGAGAAATAGAAGTTTTTATAGGGAATTGATATGATTAATAAAACCAGGAATATTTTCATGGACTCTCCATAGGAATCTCACCTTTTTATAAGCTTTAGCTCATCTCACATCACTCCGTCGCCTGTGGAATTTCCTGGAACAGCAAAGGAAGGAAAAGGTAAAGCATCCAGACTTGTCCGGGTCACCCCTAACATCTTGCCTGGAGGGAAATATTGAAAATGTGGATATTTGCAGGATATTTGGAGAAGCTTTATCCACTGGGGGGAAAAAAAAAAGGAAAAAAAAAAAAAAAGGAAAATCCATGTGTGTCCTGATAAAAAATATTAGCAATTTTTATTACCTTTTAGATTTTACTCCTGCACTAATCCATTTTAATGAGGTCAGCCCGCCTGGCTCCAGGTACCCGGACTAAGTGGAGCAGTTTAATGTCAGGATCAGGGATGAGGAGCACCGGGAAGGGGGGTCTGGATGTTGGACTTTATATCACCCAAAATTACGGCGTAAAAATTGACTCCGTTTGCACATTTTTAACTGGATTTGAAATCGACACCATGTGTAATTATAAAAAGGGATATATCTGCTGGGAATGGGATGAAGCACAGGATTTTCTGTAGGAAAAATTTGCTTATTAGTGCACAGGGAAGATTTATGGGATGATATAATTATTTATTAGGATGTATTTTGTGGAGAAGGGATTATATTATCTGTCTATTTCCTGTATTATGGGTCTGGACAGTCAATATTAATATTGCTGGAATTTATGATTGGATTTTAGAAAACCACTTTTCCCTCTGTTGCTTCACTCCTTTAGGGAGTAGGAATATGGGAGTATCAGGAAGATCTTCCTGCAAAACTGGAAATTTGCAGAAAAAACCAAAAGGTCGGAGACAACCTGGGGACGGGGATTGGGGTAAGCCCAAATTGTTCCCTGTGATAGGAACTCACCTCTCATCTGGTCTTGGACATGAAAAACGATCCATGGAATCATGGAATGGTTTGGGTTGGATCATCTGGACATGGGCAGGGACACCTTCCACTAGACCAGGTTGCTCCAATCCCCATCCAGCCTGTCCACGGACACTTCCAGGGATGTGGAATCCCCAGTCGGGACATGTCCACAATTCTTCAGCGTTCAAGAGGAAAACCAGAGCTCCTCTGAGGGATCCCTACTTCTCCTTCCTCCTCTTTTGCTCCCAGCTCTTGGAATTGCAACTCCTCGGGGCAGGCTTGGCTTTAGGGACCACCTTGGGATTTGGGAACTGCCTGAGGTTTTCTGAGCAGCTTCTTGCAGAACTCATGGGATAAGGAGAGGATTCATTGTCATCACCACGTGATGTTCATTGGTACATTGGGCTGTCCCTCACCACAGTCTGGTGGATGTTCTGTAGGAGGGAGGGAGCCTGACAGACATCAAATTTGATAGGGAAATTGATCAGCATCTATAGTGGAGATGGGAAGAGGCCTGGAGGGAGATCGGAGGATGGATAAATATGCCGGGGAGATGGATTTGGACGGAGCCCATCCATCTCAGGTGAGGATCAATGCATCTCTACCTCCTTTACACCCATCGCTTTTTATCGATGAGCACCCGACTTACTCGATCTTTTCCGTTTTGCAGGATAAAGGAAACATTTTCCTTGGATCCACACACGGGAGGAGGGAAGGGAAAGCATTGGATATCTGAGAGATTGACGCTACAGAAGCCCTAAATTGCATCTTTACCCCCTCTCCTGTTTGCTGTGCTCCCCATTACTCTGAAAATCACCCTGAAATTCCACTGTCGGAGAGGTCCCCAAATCCTGGGACTGGGAGATGGGATCCATCTGTGCAGTTTTATCTGGGATTCTCAACCCTGGCAGCACCAAGTCTTGTTTTTCCTGTAAATCCCACGTAATAAACCCCTGGGAATTGTGCAACAAATTGCTTAAGTTGCTGTTTTCTCTCCAGCCTCTCTCCCCCTCCCTATCCACGATCCTCCCGCTGCCTTTGGCTGTTTATTGCCAGTGGAATCGATTTGGGATGGTTCCCCCCCGCCTCCTCTTCCCTCTGCCCCCATCTCCCACCCTCTCTCCTCACTCCCATCACCTTTTCCCCCTCCCTCCCCACCTTCCTGGAGCTCCGGGGAGCCCAGTCAATCCATCACTGTGTCCCAGGCGTGTGACAGCCCCTCATAAATGCACCACAATGAGCCCAAATCAGCACCAGCCCAACCAATTTTGCAGAGCAGGAAACATCTGAGGAGCTGAATCCCGGCGTGCCGGAGATTGGAATTGGGAAATTGGTTCTACTCCTCTTCCGTGGTGCTTTTTTAATATTTTTTTTTTAAGCTTACCTATAGATTCTCTCCCTCTTTAGATACATATTTAAGGTAATTCTCTCCCACTTAAATCTCCAGTGCTTATTCCACACAGACAGCGTGGCCCAGTTGCTCTTTCCCTCTCTCTCCCTCTCTCTTCCCTCGATTAGGAGAAGGTTTTATTGGGAAACTTGCTTAGGCTGCAGGAATGTGCTGCCTTCAGCAGATTGAGGCTGCAAGCAGGGCTGGGCTCCTGCTGCTGCCACACTCAGCTCCCCCCGCAGCCATCCCGGGAGTCCCTGCTCTCTCCTATCGGGGGCTCAGAATCATGGAAGGCTGCTTTTCCCAGGGGATGTGAGTCCTTATTCCCACCTGGAAACGGTAGAGAACAGAGTTAATGCACATCCTCGTGGAGTTATGGATGTGTGACCTCACTCTGTGAGCACTCAGCAGTCAAAGGGCAGCGATTCCATGGAGATTTTTGTCATCCCAAAGAACATTTTGTCCCACTCGGATAAATGATGACCTGACCCTTGTGACTTGATTGCCATCAGCCATAATGGCACGGATGGACATTCCCCCTTTTTTTAGGCACTTAGGGGACATGAATCCCACACGGAATTTGGAGGGACAGCTTTGCAGAGCTGGGATGGCCCTCTGGGAGGGTTCCTGCAGTGCCTGGTGTCACCTTCCAGTCACTCACGTGTGGATGAAGCTGAGGTTTTGTGGGATTTGTGGTGCCAGACTGGGAGATGTTCCCTGTTCATGGCATAGATGGGGTGGAGACGTTTGGGTTGAACCAGCAGAAAAGTGGGAAAGGAAAATCACAGGAAAATTCTATCTCCAGTCTGTAGGGTTCAAGATTAACCTCCCCCACCTCTTTTCCTCAGAGGTAGAACTGCCAGTGGGCTCTTCCACGGACTGGAAATCGGGAGAGAAATGGGTTGGAAAAGAACAGAAAAGTGAGATGGAACTTCAGGAAACATTCGGTTAATTGTTGGGATATTGTGGGTGCTCCACAAGGGCTAAGAAAACAGGGAAAAGAAAAACTGGATGGATGAAGCAGGGAAAAATCTGTGAAGGGCTGTGAAATACGAGACTGCCTCTGGCTCTGGAGTTGCAAACTGGACAGTTTGGAAAACAGGGATGGTATTTTGGGGAGTCTGCATTAAGATCTTGTGTTTGTGAGATCCTGGTGGGAGATGAACTCCCGGGCCAAGCTTGCCTGGCCTTTCTTAGGGAATGACGTGAATTCCACCTCCAGAATGAGGCGTCTGAGGTGTTTCATGGGAGTTCATCTGGAAAAAGGCCACTTTTACTTTGGAGAGAGTCCAGATGAGGGCACCAAGGTGATCAGAGGGATGGAGCAGTTCTGCTGTGAAGAAAGGCTGGGAAAATTTGGATTGTTCCATCTGGAAAAGAGGATATTTGAGGTGGACTAATTGTGGCCTTCCAGTGTCTGGAGGGATCCTACAGGAAAGATGGGGAGGGAATGTTTACTAAGGCCTGGAGTAACTGGAAAAGGGGAAATTGCTTCCCACTGCCAGAGGACAGGGTTAGGCAGGATATTGGGAAGAAATTTTACCCTGCGAGGGTGGGGAGGCCCTGGAATAGAATTCCTGGACAAGCTGTGGCTGCCCCATCCATGGCAGTGTTCAAGGCCAGGTAGGATGGGGCTTGGAGCAACCTGGGATAGTGGAAGGTGTCCCTGTCTGTGGAACTGGATGATCTTGAAGATCCCTTCCAACCCACAGCATTCCAGGATTCCATGAGTCGCATCCAAAACTGGATGGAAAAGCCTCCACCCAGCTTTTCCCACAGGTGCCTGGCACCAACTAAAAATAAACCAAATCATTCTGCAAATCATCCTGGGAAGTGGCCCCTGAACCAGTGGGGAGAAGGTCTTGGATGTCCTTAGATCCTCCAATCAGGTTCCTGACCACACACCTGTTTAGGTGTGACTTGGGTGGTTTTCCAAGGACATTTAAGAGTGACCCAGTGTTTTTCCAAGCACACTTCCCTGTCACCTGGGTGGTTTTCCAAGCACCTTCAAGTGTGACCTGGGTGGTTTTCCAAGCACCCCAATTCCAGAGCAGCCTCTTTACCCAAACTGCTGAATATTCTTCCTTCACCTCTTGCCACTTGGGCCATTGCACTCGGAGCTTCTCGGAGTGCCCAAGGGCCTCTCCCTGGTGATCACTCATCCCGGGAAATTGTTAGGAGGCAGATGATTAATTGTTGCAAGTCACTAAAAAAATGATCATTCTTTGCAGAAAATTACCCCGATGTTCTGCAGAAATGTTAATGCTCGCAGCCATAAAATGAATGGGGAGCTACAGCTCCAGCTGCCAGGAGAGCCGTGAGTTATAATCTCACCACTGGATGCGGGGAGCCCGAGCTTCCAGACGTTTCTGGAGAGAGGGAATGCATTTTCACTGGATAACAGTTTAATTTTATGATTATTTTTTCCTGCCCTGGAGTCCGCAGTTGAGTATTAATGACTGAAGCAGGGATAGGAACGGTTTTGCTGATCCCAGCTTGGCGTGGAGAGAGGCTTCATATTTATTTCCCATCTGGCTACTGGGATTTTACTCCAAACAATTGGCTAAAAGGACTTGGAAAGTCATGGCAAGGCTGGTCAGGCTGTTAGGGCCGTACTCCATTGCTTCCCAGGAATAAAGAGCTGGGATTTAGGAACAGCAGGGAGACAAAATGAAAATTAACATTAACTGCTGAGAGTTAACGACTCTTAATTTGCTCTCCAACCAAAATCCAGTTGGAGCAGCTGGAAAGGTGGTCTGGACATAGTCCTTGTCTCCATATCCTAATAAATCCAGCCTAGCGAGGTTTAGGATCTCTAAAATTTGGCTTGGGAGTCAGGATAACTCCTGGCGTTGCAACCAGCAGAGTTCCCGTGGCTCACAATGCAAACTCTGCTGATTCCAGAGCCCAGCTGAGGTGGGCAGGTGTAAAGAAGGACACAGAGTGGTTTTGGATGGAATTTCTCCCATCTCTCTCCGAGATAAGACCTGACATTTTTATCGATTTCCATTTGTTCTGGAGCAGCATTTGCATCACTCACTCCACAAATGGAACTAGGAGATGACTCAGATCGCAGCTGCTTTCCCAAATGTGGTTTGGGGTTTTTTTGTTGTTGTTGTGGTTCAAGAAATGTTCATTTCCCAAAGGATCAGCTCTTGGCTTTCTTCTTCCATGCTTGAATTCCAGTGACTTCACCTCCAAGAAATGGGGTGGGTTTCCCGGCTGCAGGGAGGTCAGCAAGTGAGACAAACACCTCCTCCTCCCTCTCTTCTGGGCTTTTGTTTCCCCTCTTTTTCGTGCAGCAGGGTTGGAATCCATCTGTGGACAGCAGGGTATAAGAAAACGAACTTTCTCTTTCAGCTGGAGTCCAAGATCCAACAGATCCGTGTCACATTCCAAGGAAAGCCCCCAGTCGGGGTATGTTGTTAGATAGATGGAATTTGCTGGATGGAGTACCTGGGATGAGAAAAGTATAGGGAGCAGAAATGTTGGTGGAGAATCCAATTTGGGGCAAAGGGAATGAATTCCAAGACAAACAGCCGGAATCAGGGAGTGACGGGGCAGGAACTACAGGGAAATCCTGCAGGAATTGGCGTTGTTTATGGCTAAGAGAAAAAAATCCAGATTTCAAATCCAATAAAAAAAGGAGCCAGAGGGAAGGAAGGGTTTGGTGTCTCTGTCCCTGGTGGGGAGGTTCAGAAGATGACACAACAGGAAAGGTTTGAGTTGGACATTAGGCAAATGTTCCCAAGTGGAATTATTCCAAGTGGAATGAGTGAAGGAATGTCTGGGAGGGAGGAGAATCCCCAAACTCTGGGAGAGTTCAGGACCAGGTCAGGCAAAACCTTGAAAGAGCAACACGGATCTTGCTGCTCCTACCCATAGGAGAAGGAATGACTCCATGGACCCATGGAATGTTTTGGGTTGGAAGGGACCCTCGGAACATCCAGTTCTGAGGGCAGGAGAACCTTCTACTGCCCAGGGTTGCTCCAAGCCCGGTCCAGCCTGGTCTGGAACACTTCCAGGGATGGGGCAGCCACAGCTTCTCTGGCCAACCTGTGCCAGGGCCTCTCCAACCTCCCAGGGAAGAATTCCTTCCCAATATCCCATCTAAGCCAGCCCTCTGGAAGTTTTGAAGCCATTCCCCCTTTTCCTGTCCCTTCATCCCTTGTCCCAAGTCCCTCTCTAGCTCTCCTGGAGCCCATTTAGGCACTGGAAGGGGCTCTGAGGTCTCCCCAGAGCTTTCTCTTCCCCAATTTGAACACTGCCAGCTCACCCAGCCTGGCTCCAGAGCAGATATTCCAGCTCTCTCCATGAACCTTTAGTGCCTGCTCCACCCTCTTTTCCAGGTTTTTTTTTTTTTCCCAGACAGTTTTTCCCATATAACCAAAACCCAGCTAGGGAACAGCCTTTCCGCAGTCACACCTTTGGTTTCTGCTGATCAAAGCCAGGCTCAGAGGGCTGATGGAGCTTCCTGACTCCAGGTCTGATCCCTCCTCAGGGCTTCCAACTCTAATGAGCTGTCTGGGAAGAGGAAAGGGAGACAGGAAGGTGCTTTACCATCCTGAGGTGACACAAACTTGTCACTGATGCCTCCTTTGATGGCCTCTCACCTGGGAATGTTCCATAGGGATGCTCAGCTTGTTTGGGATTTGTATTTTTTTATCCATCATCATTACGAGGCTTTGACAGCAATTGGTGCAACTCTATGGAAAGAAAAATCATGGAAAGCTGCAGTGGCAAAGGATTCATGCAGCAGGAAGCCCCAACAGGATGGTCTTGTGATCCATCTGGCTTCGTTCAGAGCAGGTGGGAATGTCCAAAAAACAGGGATATCATCCATGACAGCCAATTAAAGCAGACCTACCGAAAAGGAACTTCTCTGCTTGTCCCATTCTCCCTGCCCAGATTTCTTCCCTGATGTGGCAACATTCCATGCAAATGTTGTACCTGCACAGATCCAAGGATATTTTCCAGCTCTGGTTGCAGAATCCCTGCTCCAATCTCTGCGCGTGAAGGACAGAGATACATTTGGGAGTTGAGGTCATGTCTTCCATGAAATCCAGGGGAGACACCACTCCCAAAACCCCAGGATGTGCCACGTGGAATTCTCCCTATACACCAAAAGTGTTTGCTCTGTGAAGGTGAGCAGATGTTAGACTGGGGACATGGAGGAGGTGTGGGATCTCCATCCCTGGACTCATCCATATCTCAGCTGGAAAATCACAGGATGACTGAGTTTGAAAAAGACCTCCAAAATCGTCGAGTCCAACCTGTGACTCTTGTCACCCAGACCAGAGCACTGAATGCCCCTCCCAGTCATTCCTTGGACACCTCCAGGAACGGAGACTCCACCACCTCCCTGGGCAGCCCCTTCCAATGCCTGGCCACCCTTTCCATGAAGAAATTCCTTCTGATGCCCCACCTGAACCTCACCTGGTGCTGTTTGAGGCCTTCTCCTCTTGTCCTGTCCCTTGTGCCCTGGGAGACGAGGCTGACCCTGAGCATCCTGTTCTAAGTTTAAAACTGAGTTTATCTTCAACCTTGAGAAGCTTTAAGCAGAACTCTGTGCAGTAGGTTGCTGGAGTTTCCTTCCAAATGTCTTTGGATCCTAAAAATTAAGGAAAATTCAAAGTTGGCTTTTAGCCATGAGATTAATGAGGATTTTGAGAACTGGCCCTTTCCTCCTATCTCCAGTTAAAACCCATTCCCAAAACTCCAACTCCACGTGTGATTCCATCAGTTTCTATTTCCACGGGATGTGATCCCATCTTATTAATTTTAAATTGCCCAAATAATCATTACCTTCTTAATTGTCTGCTTAATAAAGACCCAGATCCCCAAGGGCTTATTGAGGCTTATCTATTCCTGGTTGACCTGGTGGGTATTGATTATTTGCTCGTTAGTCTTCATTAAGGATGGGTTTTAATCAACCATTGGAAGATAATCCAGAAGCCAGCAGAAGCTTTACTTGGGAGAAATTGTTCACCTCCAGATAGAACAACCCCCCCTTCCCCCCCCACCAAAAAAAAAGAATTATGTTCATTTCCAGGTCATCCAGGGAGAAAAGTGGATCTTGGATTTGATTTCCTGAGATTTCTATGATCCCAATTTGTTTCTGATTTGAGGTGTCCTCCAAAATGTGCCCAAAATCAGGAAAACATCCTTAAAATGGGAACTGAAATGCAGAATTTGAAGCCTCTCAGAAAATTCCACTTACTTTCAGTGGGATCATTGGGTTTTCCAGGCTGGATGTGACCAGGAGTCACCGATTCCCTGTGTCCACAAGGTCTGCTCCAGTATCAAGGGAATACCAGTGCCCTTTGTCCCAGGAATGTTGTGGATGCAGAAAAATCTCTGCCCTGGGAGAAAAAAGGAGCTGCTTTCCTGTCTCTTCTTTGGTCTGCAGATGGTGGGACAGGACCAGTATCCCTGAATCCATGGGACATGTAATCGGTGAGGATGCTGGATGGGATTTGGGATGGTGAACTCAGCTCCCGCCTCTGTTTTTCCTCCCCAGGGTGCCTCTTGATCCTTTTCCCTCCAGGATTCCAGCATGGGTTCAGTTCAGAAACATCAGTGTGACATCTTTTTGGAATCTGGGACACCTTCCAGAGGCTGGCAGATATTTTATAGGATCTGGAGGGAATCCTCTCTGGATCAGAAGCAGGAGGTCGGGTTGGGGAATGAGACTTTGCCCAGGGAGCACCTGGGCAGGTGTGAAGGTGTCTTGGATTTCTCATCAGAGCCTTGCTAAGCTTGTTTTCCACCTGGAAGAGCCAAGGATTTCTGTAATGTGGGTTTTCCACCTTTTCCTTCCCCATGGGAAGCACTGCCTTGTCTTGCTGCAGAGGGGGTGCTTTTAAAGGCAGGATGATGAAGGGGTGGGGGGAAAAAAGAAAGATTCCTCTTTTTCTTGGGGGCCAAATTAATGGAAAATCAATCCAACCTCAAAAATCCATTAATGGTGATAATGCTCCGGTGACGTGGCAGGAAATCCGATAGTGGGAATTAAAGTGGGGCTCTCCTACTTTCCTTCAGCCATGGGAATTTGTGGGGATTGTGCTGGGGGAGCAGAGTCCGAAGAGTGCAGAAACCACTTCACCTCTTTCCAAGATTCCTGGATTCCCACTCTAGCTTCCCATGGTAGCTCCCTCCTCACCCAGAGCATCTGCTTGGAGGGGTGAAGATTCCCCAGGAATTTATTCCATGAGTCACTGAATGGAGGATATGATTAAGTTTTTGGGAAAACCTCTTTCTGGATGCACCAGGATGTAGACAAACCCATCCTGACCTCAGTTTGGGGCTCTTTGGAATCGGGATCCAAGATCCCACAGAGTCCCAGAGTATCCCAGACACCCTCAGGAAAACAGATCCTGGACTACCTCTTCTCTGCTTGGCTGCATTCCCTGGGGACTGGATGCAGCTTTTGGAAAGAAAAAACCTTGAATCTGGGCTGGCCCTCTGCAAAGAGGTGAAACCACACAGGGAAAAGTCAAAATCCATGCCAGGAATCTCTGGGATAAACACCACAAAGTGCCAGGAATTTCAACCCCTCTTGAGTTTTTGGGACGAGGTGGATCAATCTCACCAGGGGTCACCGAATGGATCCCATTGTTTCCCAGCACTGTCCTACAAACCCAAGGCTTGGGAAGATAAGGTGGCCTCTGGAATTTACTCTTGGATGAGCATCAGCCCCCACAAACATCCCATCCACATCCCCACTCACTCGGTTGCTGATGGATCTTTCCTAATGGAAGCTGCCTGGCAGCTCCATCCAGCCCCACAGATGTTTCCCCCTTTCCCCCTCCTTCCCCCAGCTCCCTCTGCTCCCCCCACAGCCCTCAGATCCTGGGATTTATGAGCCAGCCTTGCATTATGAGGTGAGTGACTTATCGCTCTGTCAGGGCCGGCGTTTTAAGACAGAATTATATGGGAGAGGGAAAAGATTTTTACCAAATTAATGAAAAATCAATCCGGCCTCAAAAATCCATTAATGGTCATAATGCACTGGTTCCAGATAGAGAGATAGCAGAGAATCCAATAGTTCCTGTTAAATACCTCTCCTGGAATGGAGCGCCTGGGATATAACTCATTCATTAGGCTGCCGATGTTTACTTTTTAAAGTGACACCAATCCCTGTCCCTGCAGGATTCCATGAAGAATTTATAAGCCCACATTCCCCCAGTGCCCATCTCCGGGGCCAGCCTGAAGGAATTGATCCTCTGTTCCCTTTTCTGCCCCTCCCCGGGACAATCCCTGCTGAGGCAGGGCTGGGATGACTCCGTTCCTACAGCTGATGGTTTCCAGCCTTCCCTAAACTCTGGCTCTCATTCCAAACAGCTCTCCCGGGATCTGACCTGAGCTGGGGGTGTCTCCTCTCCACTTTCCAGGTCTTAGAGTAGAGCTTGGCTTAATCTCCTCCCTGCTCTTCCTGGGACTGATCCTGCTCCTTGCCCAGCCTCATCCAGTTGTGGAGAGTGGGGATGGCTCCAGGGAGCTGGGAATTGGTGCTGGTGCTTCCCCATTCCCCAGCTTTCATTTGGATCATTCAGCCTGGAAAAGAGAAGCTTTGGGGTGACCAAGTTGTGGCCTTCCAGTTCCTGAAGGGAATTTACAGGAAGGATGGGGCCAAACTATTCCTAAGATCAAGGAGTGATGGGAAAAGGGGAAATGGGTTCAAGCTGAGAGTAGGTTTAGTTTAAATACTGGGAAAAGGCTCTTCCCTGGGAGTGTGGAGAGGAACTGGAACAACAAGAAAAACCTTGGGAAACCAGTTCATGCCATTCCTCCTCCACTGCTGACCCTCCATGGAGTGGTCCAGTCTTCTGGAGGGGCCTGACTGTGGGAATTGCATCTCACTGTGGTGTGTCCTGGTGTCTTCAGGATGCTGATTCCCAGAGGTGGAAGAGAACATGTTTTCCTTCTGCGCAGTTCCCGATATTCCAAGGAGAAAGCTTCTCTAAGGAATTAGAAAGGGAATTAGAGAGGAGAAAACTTCTCTAAGGAATTAACATGAGGGGGGTTGGATGGACCATTCCCATTGCCCAGCACGTTCTAATTGTGCACTGGAGTGGATGGGAATTCTGCTTTTCCCAGGAAACTGAACCCAAGTCCAAGTGTTTGGCAAAGAGAAGTCAGACAACAGAGACTGAATTTACAGCTTTAAAACAAAAATATTTCCCTTAAAGTGCGGTCCCAGCCATGGCTCATTTAGGAAAATCCTTGGATATCATCAGATCAAACTCATCCCGTTCCAGCATCCTGCACTGGATGTTCCTGTTTTTTATCAGGCCTGGAAAAATCTCCTCCTCAAGGAAAACTGCAGAACCTTCAGCCTTGTCTAGGAGCCAGAGGTGCACTGTACCTTTGGAACTGTTCTGATCTCACCTCCCTTTGCTTTAGAGCTTCCACAATCCCTGGGATTCCCGCACTTCCACAGATACCTTCCTGATTTACACTGGGCTCAGGAAAGGTGGGATCAGGACCTGGCACATTGAGACACGATGCCTGGATAGAGTCAGCTCCACACATCGACCCCGCTAAATGTCATAATGCACCAGCCTTTTGTTTCCTTGGAATCTTTTAAAAAGAAATAAAAGGCCCCAGAATCCCGGGAGCACCAAACATCCAACAAAGTGACAGCCTGTCAAAGCTGCCTTCCCAAGAAACCCTGGGCCCAGCAAATTTTAAGCAGGAAAATTTATTCCCGTGTCGCTCATCTCTCCGAGTGAAAAATGGCCAGGGCTCCTCTTTTGCATGAGGGCTGGAAAACTCCACGGTGCTCAAACAAGCGGAGCAGCCTCCAACAGGACCATTCATCATCCAGAAAAGGCAGCGGCGACAACCCCGGCACCAAAAAAAAAAAAAAAAAAAAAGGGGAAAAAAAATTAAGTTGTGGGTTTTATCCAAGCTTAAATGATCTCGGCCATTAATACGACACGACAGACAGAGCACCACGCTTCCCTGGCTTCCCTGGTTTCCTTGGGATCTAACAGAGGTCTCCAGGACAGCGGCTCTATTAGCTGGTCATCTTTGCTGCTGTGCTGTCTGAGTTCCAGGGAGCTTTTCCAGGGGATTTTGGGCCTGCTGCCCAATGTTTGTGAGCTGAGCTTGTGTGGATTTCTGGGATAGAGTTCAGAGCAGGATGGCAGGATGAGGAGTGGGGAAGGAGAGGAGGGAGAAGTTTCTGAGCAGAGCTTTCCACTCAGTTGGGAATGGGTTTTTCTGGAGATGGTTTGGAGTCTGGAAGATTCCAGATTTGCTGAATTATTCTTTTCCACAAGTCACACTTCCAGCTTGACTTTTGTTGGACTCTCCAAGCTTTGGGATGTTCACCCATCGCTGGAAGGGTTCAAGACGGGGTTGGACAGGGCTTAGAGCAGCCTGGAATAGTAGAAGGTGTCCCTGCCCATGGCAGGGGTTTGAAATGAGATGATCTGGAAGGTTCCTTCCAATCCAAACCATTCCATGATTCTGTGACTGCTCCTGAGCTTGGAGGATGTGCTCCTTGTAAAGCTGTCAGCTGGCATGGACCCCTCTGCTTTCCATGTCTGTATCTCATGGGACATTTGGGATCAGTCCAAACAGTCTGAGATTTTCTCTCCAAATATCCAGGGCTGCAATCCTTCCTTTTGTCTTGTTCTCTTCCCTCAAGATCCAGAATCCTGGAATTACTTAGGTTAGAAAAGACCTCCAAGATCATCAAGTCCAACCTGGGACCAATCCCCACCTCATCACCAGCCCAGAGCACTGAGTGCAATGTCCAGTCATTCCTTGGATACCTTCAGGAATGGGAACTCCACCATCTTCCTAGGCAGCCCCTGACCACTCTTTCCATGAAGGAATTCCTCCTGGTGTCCAACCTGAACCTGCCCTGAATTATCCCGTGATTCTGCATTTGGGAAGGTTTTTCCAGGAGGTCACAATGACACAACCAGAAGGTCCCAGCTGCAGCCTGAAGGTCTGACCTTCCTCCCGGGCACAGGTGGGATTCTCCCTCCTCCCACCCTGCTGGGACTTTTCCAGGTCCTCACATGGGACCCATCATGTGGACCACATCTGTGACCACCTGCGGAACGATTCCGGGGGCGGCAGGAGGACGTGGATCAGGTCTTTATTTAGAAATGCTGATGGGTATAAGGAGCTTAGATCCAGATACTGTGGATCTTAATCCGCTGGGAGTTTTGAATGCAGAAACAAAATCAAAACCAGAAGAGGAAACTTTCACTTTCTTACCTCTCCAAGAAAGATCTTTAAATGGGTGGGGTTGGTCCCTTGCCAGCATCAGGGAGCTGAGTTGATGGGAATTTCTGGTCACTTTGTGTCACCATCACCCAGCTGGTGTCATCACTGGGTCAGGGCGACTCCAGTGGATCTTCCTGACCACAAAATCTGTTCCCAACCTTTCCTCGTGTGATTCCCTGGTTAAAATCAGCCCTGAGCTGTGCCTGAGATTCCCCAAACACCAAGTCCTGCCCTTGTGACTCATCCTGAGCCCGGTGACAGCGGCCTGAGGGGCTGGCAGGGGATTTGTCACCTGCAGGGCTTCGTGCGGGGGATCCATGGTGACGTTTTGTCCCCAAGCCGGCTGAGCTGTCCCACGTTTGCAGCTCCACGTGGTGGCATCACCCCTTCCACAAACCCATGTGAGTGTAAGATGCTTTCAGGGACTTGCAGGATGATGGAAATCCCAACAGAAGCCTGAGGATGAGTTTTCCCACTGGGAAGGTTTCCTCTCCGTGGGTGCTTACGCTTTCCCACCATTCCAAATGTTTGACTTTCCCACTTCCTCAAGCCCGAAGAGATCCTGGAGAGGTTCAAATGTTGCAGCCCAAACCTTGGTGGGCCATTCACAAGGAAAAGAGAATCATGGAATGGTTTGGGTTGAAAAGGACCCTTAAGGTCATGGAATTCCAACCCCCAGCCATGAGCCGGGACACCTTCCACTATCCCAGGCTGCTCCTAGCCCTGTCCAACCTGGCCTGGAACACTCCCAGGGATGGGGCAGCCTCAGTTTCTCTGGGAATTCCATTCCAGGGCCTCACTACCCTCACAGGGAAGAATTCCTTCCCAGTATCCCATCCATCCCTGCCCTCTGGCAGTGGGAAGCCATTCCTTGTGTCCTATCCCTCCATCCCTTGTCCCAAGTCCCTCTCCAGCTCTCCTGGAGCCCCTTTGGGCACTGGAAGGGACTCTGAGTTCTCCCTGGATCCTTCTCTTCTCCAGGCCGGACATTCCCAGCTCTCCCAGCCTGGCTCCAGAGCAGAGGGACTCCAGCCCTTGGAGCATCTCCGTGGCCTTCTCTGGAATTGCTCCAGCAGCTCCACATCCTCCTGACATTGGAGATCCCAGAGCTGGATGCTCCAGGTGAGGTCACCACAGGCTTCAACACCTTCAGGGCAGATCTCCAGATCTCTCCCTCCCTTTTCCCAGGATTTTTTAGCTCAAACCCTTGAAGGATTCTCTGTAGTTTAAGGTCTTTTCTTGGTCTGTCCCAGTCTTTTCGATTCCAAGGATTCCCTGATTGCTGGGAAGGGTGGACAGGGAGCACTGGGAATGGCATCATGGAGGGATTGATCTTATATTTATTTTCTGTTGTTTCAGAGCACACAACAACAAAAAAAAAACCCCAAAACACAACCCAGGCTTTTATTTTAAACCAAATCTCTGCCTTGGGCTTAGCCAGGCTGGAGAACATGTCAGAATTTTTCTTTAAATCCCAAGTGGAGCATTTGGCAAGACACGAACAAAAGGGAAAAAATGAAAACCATCTTCTTAAGGTGTTTGGGAAGCCGAGAAGTTCCCCATTATACAGTCGTGGCATCAAACAGCCTTTTCCCCATCCATATAAAATAATTCCCTGGATCGAATTTTAGACAATTTTAGGCTATTCTGTGGGAAAGCTTGGAAAAAAAAAATTAACTGGTGTCTCATGAAAGTCAAATTGAGTTGGGTATTTTTCTTTTTCTTTCTTTTTCTTTTTCTTTTTCTTTTTCTTTTTCTTTTTCTTTTTCTTTTTCTTTTTCTTTTTCTTTTTCTTTTTCTTTTTCTTTTTCTTTTTCTTTTTCTTTTTCTTTTTCTTTTTCNTTTTACCTTCTTCAAGGTGATTTTTTCCTTTTTGGGTTTTATGGATCTTGGTGTTCTTCCTAAGAGAAGCTGGGAACAAAATCCTTGGAAGCAGAGGGAGCTCCTCCTTGGCTGCTTTCCTAGTGAGCTTAAATCTGAGGAGGAAATTCATAGAGATATAGATAAATCTATGGATATGAATGTAGATATGGATATGGATAGGGATAGGGATAGGGATATGGATATGGACATATGTGTGAGCAAAACAGACTTAAGACAGGCCTCTGCTTTGGCTTAAAATGTTAATATTTGAGCCGAGCTCCCTCTCCCATCCACTTCATTCCCAATTTAATCCACTATGGACATGGGGGAAACTGAGGCACTGGCACTCTTCTCGTATCCCCAGCGATCCTGATTGCTCAGCTCTCGGCTTGGCACCGTTTTTTGGGGCTGGATCCTGGTCTCCTGGAGGATGTGCATCCTCCAATGACGAGGAACAAACCTTGGGAATGTCGCGAGGCAGAAATGCTCGATGACACCAAGCCCTCGCTGGGAAGTCCCCGTGGCTCCTGAGGTAATTTCTAAGCAATTCCCGACCACTCGAGCATTTAAATCCTTTTCAGACTCAATTAAAAGGTTTGGGGGGAGTTGCTGGGTGCTTTGGGAGGTGGTTTTTTATTTTCCCTAAAAGCCTTTTAAACACCACTAAAAAAGTCTTCCCTCATTTCTGTTGCGGGATTGGCGGAGCGAGGACGAGGAAAGCCTGGGGTCATTCCGGGAGTCATTAATCCTGCTGGACAGGAGCTTTGTTGGCAATATTTCCCTCTCCAGCTGGGTGAGATCCCACTGTTGCTGAGAACCTGGAAGAGTCTGACCCAGCTTTGGGCCCAGGCTGGAGCAGCAAAGCTTCAAGTACAGCCCTGAGCCGGTCTTATCTGGGCACGAGGGGATTGAGACAGGAATTTCTCCTCGCTGAGGGCTTCCTTCTCTTTTCATCCATTTTTGGAGCAATCTGGGATCAAGGGAAGTGTCCCTGCCCATGGAAGGAGGTGGAATGAGATGGGCTTTAAGGGTCCTTCCAAGTCAAACTATTCCAGGGTTCTAAGACAGGGGTTAAAACTGTCTAAGACAGGGGTCTTGCTGGTTTTACTGGCCCTATAAAATGGGATCTTCCAGCTGCTTTGTTTTTCCTTCCAGGCTGTCACATCCAGGTGGGATATTTCCCATGGACATACATTGGAATGGCTCCTGGCAGTGGCCAAACTTCTGGATTGGAGAGGAAGACAAAGTCTTCCCAAATCCCTGCCAATCCATCCTGGTGAGCCAGGTTGCTCCTTTTTTCCCCCTCCTGGGATCAGTCTCGGAGCACTTTCCAAGTAGTGGGAAGATGCTGTGAGTCCCCCTTTACTTCCTCTTCCCTACTCAGGTTTGTTCCTTGCATTCCTGGCAGTTTTGAATCATCCTCAGGAAAAACAAGGCTTGTTCTCTCTCTTCTTTCCCTCTGTCATCCCAGTCCTCCTAGGATGCTGTCCAGAGCAATTCTTATCCTTGTCAATACTACCTTGCATGGCTGGGTCAATCCGCTCGGAATTCACCCTGGAATAATTTCCAGAGGTTATTAGGGATAAAATCAATCAGTCTCTGAATGACTCATTCCCAGCAGGCCCAGGCCAGGCCTCCTGCATCCCACTGTGGGGTGACTTTCTGGGATAAATCAATTTTTTTTTTTTCCTTGTTCTGCCTCAGTTTCCCTCCCTTCCCTATTCCCTTCAAACATTCCTGTTTCCCATCCCAAGCCCTGGAAGGTGCCTCTGAGGAGCCAGCTGGGCTCCATAAGCCCTTAAGCAGCTCGGGGCCATACCCACGTCACCGAAGCCACCGCTGGCGTGGCCGAGGTGAGCAGGACAGATTTTCGGGAGCTCATCTCCCACCGGGATGCTCCAAGGCTGGGACAGACGTTGGATTAGGGGTTATTATCCCTCTCCAGTTATAGCAACGCCTAATCTAGGGATGATGATGCTTTTGACAGGTGGAGATGAGTGATGGATCCATCCCTCTTGACATTAAGGTGCTTCCAGTGGCTCCAGAGCTGTCCAGACTTCCCATTATCCGCAGGGATCTCAGCTCTGCTCTGGGTGAGGTCCTTGCAGCTCCCAGACCCTCACCTTCAGCTGGAGATACAAAACCCCTTTTGATCCCACTAAAAAAGTTTGGGGAATGGTTTCCAGCAGGGACAAACAGGAGGGATCACATCCAGGCCCTTTTTTTCCTGGGGAAGGTGGCTTTGGGACACAGCAGCTCCAAGGATTTTTCCTTCAGTGCAGCACCTGACTTGGCGCTTTCACATCTGTGTCCTAACGAAGCAGTGATTAATTAGCACCGGGATCTTCCGAGAGGAGCCAGCACATCTCAAACCTCGCCCTGACTCCCCCAGAGCGGGGCCGGGCTCTCTCCTCTCCCCCTTCCTTCCTTGTTTTTCCCACTCTGCCTTCCCTCTCCCACTAAATTAATCTCCGTTGCTCCAAAGGTCTCTCTGGCACACGCCGCTGACCCAAGCTCAAATTGATTTTTTTCCCTCACCCCTCACCCCTCCCTGGTTTCTGCCAGCAAAGCGCAGTGAGGATTTTTTTTTTTTTTTTTCCCCACCTGGAATTATTTTGATTTTGTTTTACTTTTGGAGGGACTAAACTTTGACCCTTTCCAAGTGAAAAGGAATTATTTCCATGCAGGGAAGAGGGGAAAGAGCCTGGAGGGTTGGGGGCCCTTTTTTAAGGGGTGAAGTTATTGAGGCAGCTCCTGGGGATTCATTTTTCCGTTTTTTTCCCTGCTTGTCCTGATCCAGCTGTGGGTTAAGGCCACTGATTTCTCCTGTTTCAAAAAAATCAAGGGGAAAACATCCTGTTCTGTGGCTTGGAGATATTCTGGTGGTCCAGGTTTTCCCTTTTTTTTGGGAATTAGGAAGAAATTCCTTTCCCAGAGGGTGGTGAGGCCCTGGCACAGGTTGCCCAGAGAAGCTGTGGATGCCCCATCCCTGGAAGTGTTCCAGGTCAGGTTGGACAGGGCTTGGAGCACCCTGGGATAGTGGAAGTGTCCCTGCCCATGGAAAGGGGTGGAATTCCATGATCTTGAAGGTCCTTCCACCCCAAACCATTCTCTGATTCTGCAATTTACCTTTCACTGTTCAAATCCCCTTGCTGACCAAAATGGGGCTACTTTGGCAAATCCCGGCTTTTGAGGAGGTTTTCCAAACCTCTGGAAAGAACTGGAAATGTTTCCTGCCTGTCTCCCTCCAAAGGTTGCCATGCTTTTATGACAAAGGAATTTGAATTTTTCAATAAAAGGAGAATTCTTCCAGCAGATGTGGAGCAGGAGGGAGGGATGGGACCTGATCCATGTCCACTTCCAATTTTTCCTCTTCAGAGAGGAGAATCCACCAGCACAGGCAGGACATATATCCATGAAAGAGAAGAAAATAAAATTATTATCCCTGTTCTTTAAATTAGGGATGAATTAGGGAAAAAGCAGGTTCATGGTGTTTAAGGAATTCCTGGGATGCCCCTACAGCACCGGCTCCCATTGGGAACACAGTGACTGCCAAGGGAAAAGAGGTGGATGTAGGGAGCAGGAGGAAGAAGGAAAATCAAGGAATGACTCCAATCCAGCAGTCTCCAACTTGGGGTTGAGGCAGCAGGGAATTTTCCCTCCTGGAAAGTTGGAGAGGAATAGGGAGATGAATCTGGGTGCTTGATCCAGCTTTTCCTGCCTGGGAAAGGCACTGGGAGAGGGAACATGTCTGGATCTGCCCTGCCAGGACCCTCCCAGGAATTTCCTGTCTCTTGTGGGGTCTCCTCTTCCCTCTCCAGAGTCTGGGCATGCTGCAGGAACACCTCTCATGGAGGAGCACGTGGGAGCTTTAATCCTGGATAAAACATTCCAACATCCCACTTGGCACAGCAGGGCCTCTTCCCTCCGTGCACAGCATTCCCAGGCTGCTCCTGGATGTGAGGCAGAATGTTCTGGAATGTGTTCCATGGAATGAGAGCAGCGTTCTCAGCCCCAGCATGAAACGACGGATTCATCTTGGCCAAAACTCAGGAAAATGGGACCCTAAGGATCTTCTCATTCCAGGGCTTGGATGAGGAGCCAGTGATGCTCTTGGAGCTGACACCGAGGGTGCAGTTAAACTGCATCAAAATCCAAGTAATTTGGTCCAGGAAAGGGTCTTTCCACTTTTCCTTGGTCCAAGCGGGTCTGGAAAAGGAGTAGGAATGTTTGAAAGCTTGGCCTGATCCCACAACGGGATTTGGGAGCAGCATCCTGGCAGGGACAGGGCACTCAGCTCCGTTCCAAGGGACAGCCTTGGTGTTGGATTTCAGCTTCCAGAGCCCAGGTGGGGAAGCTGCTCCCAAAATTCCTCTGCCAAGTCAGCAGCTCGGGAATTGGTTCCTCAGCAGGATCTGGGGGACGTCTCAAGAACAAGGCTCCTGCAGAGGCCACACGGGGCTGGGGACACTGGGATGTCACACAGAGCCTGGTCTGCCAGGGGTGGGATGGGCGGAGAGGAGGGAAGAGGGAAAGCAGGAAGTGCAAGGAATTTTGGATGGACTCATCACTGAATTTGTGTAGGAGCAGATCTGGGATAGGTGGCACTGGCTGAGTGTCCCCTCTGGAAGTGTCCAGCAGGCTCCTGCTGAGGAGCACCTTGGGATTGAGGCGTTCAGGGCACCTTTTCCTACAGTCCCTAAAGCAGGAATTCTGGGGACAGTCCCTGATCCAAGTGGTCTGCCAGAGGGAGAGAGATGGGACCTTCAGGAGGGAGGCAGAAGGGGAACCTTGGGATCAGCCATTCCTTAAATTGTGCTCCTTGCTTGGAGCTGGATTTTCCAGCTCCTTCTCCTGGGGTTCTTTGTCATTGGCACTTCCCATTCCAGAGTTTGGTGGTCTCAGAAATGGGTTGAAACATCCAGAAAGGAAGTGTTTTGGGATTCATCGCCTGGACAAAACAGATCCAGGTGGTTTTGTGGTGTCCTCGGGAGCTTCTCAGGTTTCTTCGGCTTTGCTGTGCCAAAAAACCAGGAATGGAGGGCAGGAAAAGGGAGAAGTGGTGGGGAGGAGGAGGATTCCCAGCGGAGCTGCTGAGAATTCATATTGAGAGGAAAATTCCTGCATAATCCTGGCCTGCAAATGAGGAGCTGGAGCAGCTGGAAAAGGCTTCAGGGAAGAATGGAAGCCTGGATCTTCCCATGGGATGTGGTGGAGTTGGAGTTGTGTCACCTTCAGGTTTTTTGGGATGTGTCCACGTCACAGCTGAGGGGATCGGTGTGGGAAGTCTCTGGCTATCCTGGAATGATTGACCATCGGTACAGCCCTGCTTCCAGAGACTTTGGAAAAGCTGGGAAATGGTGGGAATGCAGGGAGTCATGCCAGGTGAGAGCCGGGGACAACGGGATGATGCTGCAATCCTGAAGGATGAATCTGTGTCGGCATTCCCGCCTCGGAACAGGATCCCCAGGGAATGGTCACAGCTCCAAGGCTGCCAGGGCTCAGGAAAAGTTTGGAAAATGCTCCTTATGGTACAATTCTTGGAGTTTTTCTGTACAGAGCCAGGAGTTGGACTTGATGATCCTTATGGATCCCTTCCAAATACAGGTGTTGTGATTCTCCCGAAGATCAGCTGGAATCAGGTCAGGAGTTGGGGTGATGGAGAGATGGTCGATGACAGGGAATTCTCCAAGTAGAGAATCCATTGGAAACCTGGGTTTTCCATCCCAGGAGAAGATGCCCATTGCTTCAATCCCAAGAGTCCAGGAAATCTCAGCCTTCCTGAGGTTTTCCATGCTCTCATGGATTTCCCATCACTCATAAAGGTGTTCCTGGGATGGATCTCTCACATTTTTGGGAACAAGTGGAGGCATCACCCCCAAATGTCTCATTCCCAATCCACCCCCATCGACTCCAGGGACTTTGTGTCCATTCTGCTGAGCTGGTTGGAATTCCAGGTGCGAGTTGGCAGCATGGATCACATGAGAAGAGGGAAAACTTTCTTCCGGACATCACTTCCCTTGGGTTTAGGATGGAAAAACCCAGAGTGAATCCACAAAAAATTTCCTCCGGCCCTGAGGAAACATCACTGGAGATTTTAATCCCACCAAATTCCAGGCTGGATCAGGACAGCCCAATTTTCACTCCTGAATTAATTAAAAATCTATTAATAAAGGCACAAAAATCCTTGGATTTACCTCAGGTGGGATTTTCTGTCCTTCATCTTTATTTTTCCTGAAATTCTCTGGTTTCCATGAGAAAATGAAAAGGCCTTGATTCCAAAGTTTTCCCCAAATGAATTTTTTTTCTTAAAAATCTACCTGTGGAAACCACTTGGTTTTAAACATGGACACAGAAATAATATTATGGAATCATCAGATTATTGGAATATCTGTGGAATTTGGGCTTTTAAAGTCCAGCCAAACACCACTTTTTTTTCTGGGAATTTTGTTTAAAGAACAAATTCCAATTCCCAACTCCTTATTCAAGTTCTGAAGGGTCTTCACTTTTATTTTCATTTCTCTTTTCCTTTTCTTCCCATTAAAAAAAAAAAAATCATATTTCCATTGGATATCCCTGAAGGAAATTCACCATGAATCCACCCAAATCCCACAACTGAGGGCCACCAGGTATGGGGGGACAATCCAGCAAGAATTCCACAAATGGATTCCTGAGGGGACGTGAAAATCCCCATGAAACATCGGCAGTGATTCCCTTTCGGTGGTGTTGGAATGTTTTACATCCAGGTGGGATCATGGAGGAAGCGTGGGATCCTGAGCTTGTTTCCACTCCATAAATATGGGACTGGGGAATGTGGCTGGGACTTTTCCAGCTGTGGATTTTTGGGAGTGTAGGAATAGGAGCAGTGGTGCTCGTATGGAGATATTGGGAAGCATCATCCAGGCTTTTCCAGTTGAAATCCATGAAAATCTGCTCAGACCACAAAAATCCTTCCTGGTTATCACAAGTGAGGATGGGCTCAAGGAAAACATTCCATGGGGAGGAGTCAGATGAGGGATGAGACGAGTGGAAAGGGTTTGGGAAGAGGGCAGGATTGTGGGATTCATTTCCCAGACTGGAAGGAGACCTTCTCCTGCTGCTGGAAGCTCTGGAAAAATGGGATTCATCCCTACCTTGTGCTTTAGTTGCAGGAAGGATTTCAGACTTCTGGGATTTGTTGCAGGACACAAAAACATCCAATCTCTGAAATCTTGGATTTTCCCTCTCCAAAGCTGCTCCCAAAACAAAGCAGCTCCATGGGCAAATAGGGAATTTTGGGAGGGTGCAGATGCCTGGGATTATTCCTGACCATTCCCACCCAGCGGAGCTGGACCTCTCCAGTCCTGCCCCTCCTGATCCAAGTCTTGCATGGGAATTTCATGATTCCAGGATTCCAAAGGATGAGGAAAGGGTTAAGAGGACTGGGAGCTGCTCAGGGCTCCCCGCTGTGGGGCTGGGATTGGGGGTTAAGGACACTCCTGGGAATTCTGCTTCATCCACAGCCCACTTCCATAGGCTTTTTCCAAGCTTTTTTTCCCCTTTCAATATCAGGGAGCAATTCCCACTGCAGTCTTAACATTCCACTCTCCAAAGTGCCAACTCCACAAAAATGCCCCTTCCCTCTTAAAGGACACATCCCATAACCCCCTGCATCCCTCCGTGGGGCATCCGTGCATCCCTAAAACCACTCCATGACGGACCAGCCGGCTGCAGGGACCACCTGCACGTGGATTTGCACACACAGCACTTTTCCAGGGAATTTGCATGCTTGGAGTGGGATCCAGCCCCTCTCCTGCAGGAAAAGCTCATCCATGGAACCGAGGACTGAGCACACACAGGGAATTGGAGGGGTTTTCCTCAAGTGCTGCCTGGGTGGGAATTCCAAAGTGCTCATTCCAAGCTCTGAACAAATCCCTTGGAGGTTTTCCAGGGAGGTGTGGAAATGGGATCTCACCGTGGTGTCAGGAAAGGAGGGAAAAGGAAAGGATGGCAAAGAAGGGGTGAGAAGATGAATCCCAGAGCTCTCCGGGATTTTTCAGTACGATCTGGTGAGCTCCAGGGAAAAAAATGGGGCTGTAAAACCACAGCCAGGATGAGGAGATGCTCCAGGGTGGAAATTCCGTGTCCTCAGCAACATGTCCATGATCCATAGGAACAGACCTCGCTCAGCCCTGGGTGCTGAATTGGGAACACCATTCCCAAACCCTGCGGGCATCCCACGATTCCTTGAGGCACCAGCAGATCCCAGTGTGTGACATCCCTGTCCTTCCTCATCCCTGGATTGCATCTGCTGGGATTTGAGGTGAAAAATCCCATCCCACCCCCACCACGATCCCAATTCCCATCCCAACGCGGGATCCTCGCACCAGCTGCAATCCTTCACTGCTGCTCCATTCCCCAAACAGGTGCATTTTCCCAGGAATCAGGATAATTCCAGGGGTTTTCTGGGACAGGGATGTCTCCCTGCCCCTGTGCCAGATGTGCTCCACAGCTGGCAGCTCCAGCTGCCGGTGACTCCTCGGCTCATGCCGGGCTGATGGATGGATTTTCCCGGCAGGAAATCGCTGGCAGCAGCTCGGCCGATCCATCAGCTGCTCCTTGCTCCCCATTTTTCCCTTTCCCAGCTGAGCTTGTCATCCACGGCCTTTCCCCAAGGCTCGGAAAGCCTGGGAATGGGGGCAGAGCAAGGAAAGGAGGAGCTGTTCCCATGAAATTGGGACATCCTGGTGGGATTCAAGCTCCCCAGGGCTTGATGTGGTTTTAGTGCTTCTAAACCTGCCAGGAATCATCTCCACATCCATGTTTTTATTTCCAGATTTTGGATAGGAAACCCTTCTGGGCAGCACCCCAGTTGTGGGATGGGTTTTGCTGCCTTGGAAAGCTGGATATGGGAGGTGGGGGGGTGGTTCCTGCTTTTCCCTCCATCCCTGAGGCTGGAAAAGGGGTGGTGGAGAGGGGCAGTGGAGCAGTGGGGCTAGAGAAGGGATCCTGCTGGGAAGCTGCTCCCTGCTCCTTGGTGGAGCCGAGCTCCACAGAGCCTCGGGATTAATGCTTGTCCTTGCATTTCTGATGGAATTCTGCCTGCTCCGGAGGAGCCGGCTCGCCTGGGACTTTTCCTGCGGGAGCCAGAATGCTGGGACAGGGAAAATCCTGCAAGGTGAAGGGGAAGGTGCTGGGGCTCCGATTTGGATTCCTCATGGCACGGGAGAGCAGGTCTGAGATCGGTGCAATGGGAATGCTGACCTGGACTTGGAGGGGGGAAAGAGAAAATTCTTCCATTCCAAGAGAAAATGTGGAAAGGGCGGGATGAGGCTCTGAACAACCTGATCTAGTGAAGGAATCCCTGATTATTGCAGGGAATTGGACTGGATGACCTTTAAAGGTCCTTCCCAAAACCATCCTGAGCTCATAGAACAGGAGCACAAAATTCCAGCCCAGCTCTGAGCCGAGACCCTCCTGTTCCCTCTGGATAAGGTTTAAGAGCCCAGCTGGTATTCCCAGCTCCCAGGAGCATCCTGGCACCTCAGGAAGGGTTGCACTGTAGAGGGGCCACCCAGGATGCTGCATCCACACAAAAATTCCTCTTTTCCACCCTCTTCTGTTGTTGGGATCAATCAATACCTCCGGATCTAATGAGCCACAGGAGCAGAGTGGGCTTGGGCAGGGTAATGGATGGGAAAAGCCAGTTCAGCAAGAGGAAAAGTGGGAAAAAAAGGAAGGAAAAATCAATGGGAAGGGTTGGGATGACATCATAGCGCCATTATTATGTCATCAGCCCCACTCCAAGGATTTATCACTCCGGCCGTGATTTTCCTCAGAGCCTCCTGCCCTTTTCATTCCAGAGCTTTTCCAAAGCAGCTCTTGGCTTAAAAAGCAGGGGACAGTGACATTCCGGACCTTGTGACATCCCTGAGGCCTCCTCATCCACTGCAGGGGTTCCCAGAGGAATTTGGGAAACAGTGCTGCTGGTTCCTCCCTGTTTTCCTTTTCACCTTTCCTCCTTTGGGGATAAACCTTGGAATCTCCCTGAGCCTGATCTCTTTTCTCCATCATGTTTTCATCCTTTTCCTTCTTTTCTGTGGAGAAAAACAGGGAAAAGCAGAGCTCAAACATCTTGGAACAGGCAGGTTCAGGGATCAAAACCCTTCTTTCCATCAGGGTATCAGGATAGAAATGCAGATGGATGAGCTTCCCACTTTCCCAGCTTCTTTCCCCATCCCTTTTTGCTGAGTTCTGCTGGAAAAAAAACATCAGGATGACACAACACCTGCAGCGTTTCCCTGTGGACAGGGGAGGGAAAAGGCTATTTTGGGATACCCAACCCACAGGGATAATTTTGTTTGCCTCGGCCAGATTTAAAGGAAAGATTTTTTTAAAAAAAATACATTTAAAAAATCAGGATGAAGTCAACATATCCCAAGTTGGGTAATTAAGAATTCCAAGTCTCTGTGGGATCATTATCCAAGCAGCATTCCATGTGGATGGCAGATTTTAATGGCTGTTCCAGCAGTTTAATATCCACTTTAATCTATCCGTGTTTTCCAGCACATGGACCCAGGGCAGGGAGGCAGATTTGGGCTCAGCAAGGATTAAATGATGGGATTGCATCCCAACAAAAGCTGAGGGAACACCTCCCATCCCTCAGCCTGGTGATCAGGGAAGAGAAAAGATACGGGGCAGCAGCAGGGCTGCCTCCATGTGCCTCAGTTTCCCATCCCTGTGGAGCAAATCCGAAGGATTCGGGGACTCCAAGCCAACCAGGCACAGGTAAAGCCAAAGTTTCAGGCAGGGCTGACCTGAATCCAAGGAAAACCCACCTAGATCCTTGCATGCCACAAAACTCTCCCTGTTTTCTCCAAGCTCTGAGTCACCTCCCATCCCAACCAGCTTCCACTGCGGGAACAGGCGCTGAATTCCCAACTCTCCCAGTCCCTGCTGGTAATTTCTGAGCTCTGCCAGGTGGTGGCTCCCTGGCTTTCCTCACATCCCACGCTGTGGGAATAGTTCCGTTCTCCCGGTGAAGCTTGGATTTGTTGTTTGATCCCGAAAATTCAGCACTTCCAGGCTGCGGAGGTGCCCAGATTTCCTGCAGGGCTGGGCGGCATCCAGATGTGCAGGGCTAGGCTGGGTTTGGGATACAGCTGTGGGAGGCTCTGGATTCCCACGTGGAGCTCAGCATCCAGATGTTCTGGATCCACTTTCCAGCTGTGCCAGGCTCCTCATCCCTGTCTAGGATCCATGCCCAGCTCAGCATCCATCTGTGCCGCATGCAGCTGTGCAGAGCATTCTAGGATTCTGCATCCAGCTGTGCAGGATTGTCCCGGGGAGTTCTGGCCGTATGAGGCAACAGGTTTGGAATTGTTTTGGATACATGTCGGCCATTCCCACTAAAAAAGGACTCCTGGGAGAGGCAGAGATGATCCACAGCTGGTGACTGACAGGGATTCACTTCAGGGAAAGGGCAGGGAAAATCTGGGAAGAATGGGAATGTCTCATCCCTGAGATATCATCGGGCTGAGATCTTCCCTCAGGGAATTTTCTTTTAACAAAACTTTTTCCAAAGAGCTTTTCCCTGCCTGGAAGAAAATTATTACTTGTGTATTATGGGAATAGCAGTTGCTTTTCCTTCAAAAAAGTTGGGATACTCAGCTGAGCTGGTGGCCAGAGGTGACAATGCCACCACCCTGCCCTGTCCCCCGGGCTCCAGAGGCGGGAATTTCCCCAGGGCTTGGCAGGACAAGGTTACGGACTCCGTGATTTTTAATTAATGCCATTGACACGGAGCGTGTTGGGAAAGGGGAGGGCCTGGAACGGGAAATTGTCCCTTGAAGGGACAAAGCCTGACAACCCTGTCATCCCCAATTAGAGGCTAATTACCTCCGTGACGAACATCTTTATTAATCCAATTAATAGCATGGGTGGCGTGACCTCGGCAGAGCTGCTGACTCAGGGTGGGGCTCGCCAGGAGCGGGAGTGGGGGAGGAAGGAATGAGGAAGGAACTCCTTCCTCACTCATGGAGGAGTGAATTCCTCCTTTCCCAACTCCTCTTCCTCACTAATCTGTGGCTGATTCCCACTGATCTCCCAGCGTGATCCCAAATATTTCCTCTTTCATTCCTCCTTTCCATCCATCTGCTTCTTGTCTGCTTGTCCCCTTGTTCATCCACCTTCCAACAGGTTTTTTATTGGGAAAAATAACCCCATCTCTGGGTGTTAGACTTTGGATAATGATGATCCAGGACACTGGGATGTCTCATATCTGGAATGTTCTGTTCATCCCTGGTGACCTGCAAAGGTCTCAGTGTGCAAAGCTTCCCTGGGTGGGGAAAAGCTTGGGATAGATGTAGAAATAGATGGATGGAGCGATGGATCAGTGGGAGGATGGAGGTGGGTGGATCTACGATGGATTCATGGGAAGAGAGATGGATGGATGGATGGATGGATGGATGGATGGATGGATGGATGGATGGATGGATGGATAGGTGGGTGGATGGATATATGGATAAATAGGGAGCTGGATTGGTGGACAGATAACTGATAGAAGTGAATTAATGGATTGGTGGATGGATGGATATTGATGGGATTGGAGCAAATGGATTGACGATACCGATGTGGATGGGACCACGAATCCAATGGGAATAGCTGGACACTGAAGGGTCACTGGAAAGCCACGTGCAGGTCGAACAGCAGGGATGAAAATCCCTCATCCCTCCAGCGAGGCCCGTGCTTCCCAATACAGACGGAGGTGCTTCCAGCACTTCCTGCTGGGCTTTGTAGATCCTTATCCCCTGCCCCGCAATGGGAACATCCAAACTGGGATATCCCCTCTCAGGCAAGGCACAATCCTGGGGAGCTGCTGGTGTCCCCCAGGGAGGCACCACTGAATATCCCACATTCCCAGGGCCACCACCTGGGCTGGGAATTGCTGCAGGAATGTTTTTTTATTTTCCCAGCTCTCTTGTGGAGTGAAGTCTCCCCCGTCTTTCCCCACAGATGGAGCCTCAATTAAATTCGGGAATCCATCTTTTCATACGACTTTCACCTCAGCTCCCTGCCGGGCCATTAAAGCCATTACGGCAGAGTTAAGTAAGGAATCCTGGGAGCCTCTGGAGCTGTCATCCCATGTTTATGGCCCAGGCAATGTTTGCTTTATTAAAGATTCAGGAGCCATTTCCGAACGCCTCCGTTCTGGCCTTCCCATTAAAGGCCGGACCCTGATGAAAAAGTGGCTTCAGGGAAAAAGAGATGGAAAAAAAAATTGGATGGGATTGTTGGGAGAGTCTAAGGGCACAGCAGGAGTCAGAGAAAATGGGAAGAGGAGAGGCAGGAGTTTCATCCCAAAGCACTGCTGGGTGTTGCAGAGGAAGTTTTTCCAGCTGCTCCAAGGTTTGGTTTCCCCGGGTTTCCAGGAGTCGAGCCGGATCCAAAGGCAAATCCCCGCCCAGCCCAGCCACATAGGTTGCCCAGAGAAATTGTGAATGCCTCACCCCTGGAAGTGTTCAAGGCCGGGCTGGATGAAGCTCTGGGATAGGGAAAGGTGTCCCTGTCCATGGCAGGGGTTGGAATGGGATGGATTCCAAGCCAGACCATTCCCTGATTCCGTGATCCGGCCATGCAGAGCAACATCTGGGCTTTTTCCAACCCACGATGGTGTCCCCACTGATTTCCAGGTCCTTAAAATTCCTTTCTTCCCAACACAATCCCCCATTTCCCTATTCCATGACCCTTCCCCCTCCTCTTTTGGACCCTTCAAAACCACCGATATCCTATGGAAATCAGGGATCCAAGGAGATTCCCTTCTCCATCCCTGTCCTGCTGCCCAGCCAGCTCCACCTGGGCCAGGTCTAAACTGCTTCCATATGGGAAACACTTGTACCGTGGGAATATGGTCCGGCACTCCCCAGGGATGATGGGATGGGATGGGATGGATTGGGATGGGGAGGGGGATGGGATGGGATGTTATCCCACTTATTCCCTTTCATGGGAAGGTGGTCAAGCACTCCCCATGGATCACACATGGGATGGAATTAGGGGTTATGGCCATCCCAGCTTTTGTTCCCAGTAGGAAGCAGCTGAGGATGAGCAGCCCTGGGGACAGGCAGGTCCCTGCTGGTGGCAACTCCTGTCCCACCCCAGCTGGGCAGAGGCTGTCAGGCAGCACCAAGGGAATTTCTGGAGCCAAGCGCCCTTGGGTGCTCCTGAACTCCCACCCACGTGACACCCAAGGGTGGCCAGAGGATGTGGAACTACGCCCACGTCCCACATGTGACAATTTGGGACCGGGGAGGCTCAGGGTGACAAAGGGACATGGAAAACAGGAGCCAGCGTGTCCCAACTGTGCCCTCTAGCGCAGCTCCACCGGGAGCCATCGCCACTCTGGATCCTGCTGCTGCCACCCCTGCAGCTCCCACCCCCTCCAGCCGAGGTCCCCAGCCCTGGTGGCTCTGGTGGCTTCANCCTGGGCTCCAAAGCCCCCCAGGGCCCCCCCTGGCTACCCTCGGGTACCAGCGGGGGCGGGGGGGGGCCCGGCTGGGCAGATTTGCCGGGGTGGGGGGGCTGTGGGCAGCGGGTGCATTGCACAGGGAGCTGCTGCCCTCCAGTGGGCTCGGGAAGGAGAGGAGGCTGGAATTCCATACGGATGCTTGGGAAGGCAGAGGTGGGGCTGAGGATGTTCCATGCCCACGGGATGGAGCGAGTGTCGGCCAAGGGATCCCGCAGGCAGAGCAGGAGAATTCCTGGAGCAGGAGAAATTCTGCTTTGCCCCATCCTGCTCCTGAGACAATCCCCCGGACCTGCTCCTGGACCAGGAGTGGTTGGAGGCAGCTCCAGCCCCTGATCCCTCTAAAAAATTCCAGATTTTATTAGCANCACTTATTCCCTTTCATGGGAAGGTGGTCAAGCACTCCCCATGGATCACACATGGGATGGAATTAGGGGTTATGGCCATCCCAGCTTTTGTTCCCAGTAGGAAGCAGCTGAGGATGAGCAGCCCTGGGGACAGGCAGGTCCCTGCTGGTGGCAACTCCTGTCCCACCCCAGCTGGGCAGAGGCTGTCAGGCAGCACCAAGGGAATTTCTGGAGCCAAGCGCCCTTGGGTGCTCCTGAACTCCCACCCACGTGACACCCAAGGGTGGCCAGAGGATGTGGAACTACGCCCACGTCCCACATGTGACAATTTGGGACCGGGGAGGCTCAGGGTGACAAAGGGACATGGAAAACAGGAGCCAGCGTGTCCCAACTGTGCCCTCTAGCGCAGCTCCACCGGGAGCCATCGCCACTCTGGATCCTGCTGCTGCCACCCCTGCAGCTCCCACCCCCTCCAGCCGAGGTCCCCAGCCCTGGTGGCTCTGGTGGCTTCACCCCCCCCCCGTGAAGTCCCTGATGAACTTCCCGGTGTTTGCTGCCATCAGAGGTGACACAGAAGGGATTTTGTACCTCCAAGGTCCTGGGAGGACAGGGCCAGGAGGGGATCTCAGGCCAAGAGGGGACCTCGGGCCAGGAGGGGACCTTGGGCCAGGAGGAGACCTCGGGCCAAGAGGGGACCTTGGGTCAAGAGGGGACCTTGGAAATCTTGGAGAGCACCTTGGAAAAGCTTTTAGGATCAGCCCAGGGGAGCAATTCCCTCTCTGCAGCCCTACAGGGAGATGAGGCCCAGCTTTTAGGAGCAGGGTGGTGCTCCCGGCACTTCCAGGAAAATTCCACCCCTTTTTTAATGGGATGGATGGAGTTCGCTGCTGGCTCAGGGCGCAGCTGCATCGCAACGCTCTGCTTCACTCCTTGCACACTTTCCCAGCAGGATTTTGCAGGATATGGGGATGTAAACTGCTGTTTGTGCGGGTTTTTTTGGGATGCCCTGGGCTCCAAAGCACCCCAGGGACACCCCTGGCTACCCTCGGGTACCAGCGTGGGCGGGGGGGGGCCCGGCTGGGNTAGCAGAGGGAGTGGCTTGCACGGTTCCAGTGTCCCACCACCAAACCACATCAGCCCCATAGCTCTTTTCCCTCTGTTACCCCAGGGAACGGCAGGAGCATGGATTTGGAGCTCCAGAGGAGTCCCTGTGGGACACGGTGCCAACGGGGTGTGAAGGGACAAGGACACCACAGGGAACTTCTCCTCTTGTGTTGTGTCTTCGATGAAGGAGGGAATTAAATCCCCTTCCCATCCAAGGGCTGGGAGATTTTTGTTATGGAGGGTGAAGCTCCCAGAGGAGGAAAACCAGGAAATTTGGGTGGATCGCTGTGGGTTTGCTGGGCTCTCCAGGATGGGGTTTCCAGGCTGGTGGCCACCACTGTTTTCCTACTCGGGGGCCCTAGAATTCCTTAGGGATTAAAAAAAAAAAAAATCCCCAAAATCCTCTTTCCATCTCCCCTCTGGTTGTAAGAGCTGCACGAATTTGTCCCAATCCAGGATATCCAAACATTCCTGGATTGGGATTCCCCTGGATCTCCTCTCTGCACGGACAGAGAGACCTCGAGTTCTTGGTTAATATAAAGTTATTTTTGCCCTGTTTTTGGTGGTTTTTACCCAAGTTGCTCCTCACCACAAACCCCTTCCCACCACACTGGAAGGGCTGATCCATAGGCTGGGAGGTTTTTATTTCAGGGGGTGAAGCTCCAAGAGGAGGAAAATCCAATCTCAAGGGCAGGAAAAATGGCTGAATGCCCTTGGGTTTGCTGGGATCTCCAGGATGGAGCTTCCAGGATGTTTTCTGACTCAAGGGCCCTAAAAATCATCAGGGATTAAAAAAAAACCCAAAAATCCTCTGGTGATAACAGCTGTATGGACTGGTCCCAGTCCAGGATATCCAAACATTCCTTGCTTCCTGATTTCCCTGGAGCCCCTCTCTGCATGGACAGAGAGACCTTAAGTTCTTGGTTAGTTATTTTTGCCCCATTTTTGGTGCTTTTGACCACGTTTTACCCTACAGGACCCTGTCTGCCTCCTGGGCAAGCTGCAGGGGACAACCATGGAAATTGTCCTCCATGGAATTCGGGAAAGAAGGAAGGAGCATCAGGCTCTTGCTGAGGGAGCACAGATCCCATCTGGGCACACGTCAGCAGAGGGGGGAGGTGATCCCGGCTCCGGAGTCACGAGTTTCCCACTTCCACTGAACGTGGGTGGGAAAAGGATCTTCTGCAGCAAGAACGACTTCACTGTGGGTGGCTTCCAAAATCTGGCACAGGAGGGCTGACGGAAGGGGAAACTCCTCAAATTCCAAAATTATGTCCCCCCTGAAAAAGCTGGATGCTGTTTTAACCCCGGCTTGGTAGACGGGACAAAAAAAGCTCCCACCACATTCCATAAATAAATCCAGTTTTGAAAGTTCTGGTCCTGGTTTGCTTTTTTTTTTTTTTTCCCATTTATGGGGGTTTAAACCCACCTTTTTCCTGTGGGATGCAGGTTCCCATAATCCAGCCCCACATCCACGGGCTTGGTCATCTTCCCAGGATGGTGTCCAGGTCCCAAGGGAAAACACTGGGATCCATTACAAGAATTTTTGTTTTCCAGCTTGAATTTCCACTTAGCTCTTCCAAAAAAAAAAAAAAAAAAAAAAAGGGATCGGAAATCCTTTATGGAAACCCCAAAAAAAGCAGTTTAAAACCTGCTGTGTGAAGCAAAAATGACTTTTTTGACCGATTCCCTTTTTTTGCCAGGAGAAAATCCCCCAAGGGATCCAACCTGAGCACCGCCCTTCACTTCCCATGTGACTTCCATGACTTTATGTGCCAAAGCCACCGTTTCCCATTGCATTCCCCTGGATATGGAGACCATGGCTCACCAAATTTCATTTGGATGCTTGGGACCTTGGTTTGCCTGAAGCAGCCCATCCTGGATCCAAAGGATCTCTCCCAACCTCAACAGCTCCAGATTTGTGTAAAAACAACCCAAAATCAACTCTTTTGAAGGATCAACCGAGGTTTGTTTCCCCCTTGTGGGTGGTGCACCTGTAATTCTCAACAAAAGTGCTACAAACCGGATTTGAATCAGTGCTTTTTAATCCATAAAAGGTGAGAATCCATGTACAAATTAAAAAAAAAAAACAAAAACAAAAAACCAAAAAAACCCAACATAAAAACCCTGGAATTAGGGAAATGATCCCAATCCCACAAAACGCAACCCCTTGGCCAACACCGGGAATTGGGTGATGTGGGTGGAACGCGACGGCATCTCCTAAATAAATCCCTCTCCGGCTCGGAGACGTCCGCGGCTGCATCCCACATATTTTTAGGATGGTGGGAAGATGCTGCCGGGATGTTTTAAGGGCAAGGTGGCCTTTTCTGCGACCCCCACCCCCCCTCCTTTCCTTCCTGCTCCCATGCCAAGCAGCCGGGAAGATGACGTGGGAAGTCTGGCTGCTCCAGATGGCCCCGCACCGGAAGGCGGATCCGGGATCTGCTGTGCCGACGCCTCAGGCTATGGAGAGGCCTCTTGGACAACAACAGAGCTAAAAACCCCCTCCTTGAGCTCATAAAAATCCCAGGATGGTTTGGCTTGGATGGGATCTTAAAGCCGATCCTGTTCCATCCTCTGCCATGGGATAAATTCTGCTGTCCCAGGTTGCTCCAACCCCATCCAACCTGGCTTTGTTTCTGGAAGTTTTCCTTAAATAAAATCAGGATTAGGAGCTTGGCAAGTGGACAAGGAGCCACCTGGAAGAAGTCCCAACCCCGAGGGGTGCTGTCATGACGAGATTCCGCCGCTCCTTTGAACTGCCCCCTAAAAATTCCTTAAAAAGTACAAAAATACAATCCCATCTCTCCCGAGGGAATTTTATACCTCCCCAAAATCATCCAAGCACTGAAGACCAGACAGCTCCTGAGCCTTCAGTAAACAAAAAAGAATGCACCAGGCAGAAAACAGGATGGAGGAGATTTTGCCAATCTATTTTGTGGATCCAGAGTCTCCCAGCATTTCCAGGACAATTACCAAGGTGCCTGGATCCATCAGGCCAGCCCCGGAACAGTGTTAGGGAATTAGCAACGTGTGCAAGATCCAAGAGTAACACAAATTTAGGAGTTTAATAATCTGGAGGAGATATCTTCCTGGAATTTTAATCTCCTCCCAGGAAAAATAAACCTCCCCCTCCCAAGGCTCTTAGCTATTAATCTCCTCACAGAATATTTAGGGCAATCCACCTCTCCTGATTAAAAAAAAGCCAGACGACAACTGCACGTTAAGTCCTTCCCTTTTCTTCCAAAGAATCCGACTGGACAGCTGGGCCGGACTTGCTGAGCCAAGCTGGGGGTTCATTCCCCAGAAAAATAAAAAAACCCAAAAGCACTAAAAATAGTCAAATGAGCCAAATTTGTACCCATCTTGTTGGGACAGCCCCAACTGGGAGATGCTGCCTGGGTTGGACCCTGTGATGGGATTGCCACAGGTCATCAATGCCCGCACTGTTCCCTTTCCCAAAAAAGGGGGTTTGGAAGGATTCAGCTCCTCTGGTGGCTCTTGGAGAGCAGTTCCACCTCGTACCTTGCAGAGAAAGCCCAGGAGATGCTACAGAAGGTGACACTTTTGCTTTAATGGCTGGGGCTGGCTTTGGCCAAGCAGAAGAAACAAACCAGGCCCTGCTTTAGCACAGCTGCCCCCAACCCCAATTAAGAGCAAAAAAAAAAAAATAATCCCAAAATGAACAATAAACCCGAGTTTTCCCCCAGATTGAGGGGATCGTCGGATGCAGGAGCTGGGAAGTGGAGGTGCCTCTCTCACGTCTCGGCGTGGATCCGACCAGCGGCGCATTCCCGGGTCTGGGAGTCCTCACACAGCCCAGCCAGGCTTGGGAACCTTCCCGGGCAGCCATTCCTGGAGCTCAGGGGGACACCACGGGGTGTGATCAGTACATGGCCTCATTGTCCCCCACGGCAGTGAAGGGGACACCGCTGTAGGTGCTCTTCTTGCTCCGCTTGCTCTTCTTGCCCCACACCAGGAGCGTGCTGGAGCTCTTGCTGTTCCTCAGGCTCTTCCTGCTGTTCTCCTTGTCGCTCTTGGGCGCTCCTGATCCCGAGGACATGGCCGCTGCCTTCCTGTCCACCTGCTTGGGAAAGGTGGAGAGGGGCGTGAAGCCAGGGTGGCACCCAGAGCTCCAAAGAAACTCCGTGGTTTCCCCGTGGGATGTGACTTACGGCTTTGGGACATTCCGAGCCCTGCAGGGTGATGACTCCGATGTCCACCCCTTCCTTCCCAGTGCTCTTGAGCAGCTGGACGACCTCGGCGTGCTTGGACCACTTGCAGTCCTTGCCATTCACAGAGATGATGTAGTCGCCCTCCTTCAGGCCGGCTTCCTGCAGGGAATGAGGGAAAACATGCGTGGATTGTCACGGAATCATGGAATGGTTCGGAAGGGACCTTCAAGATCATCCAGATCCACCAGGGACACCTTCCACTATTCCAAGCCCCATCCAACCTGGCCTTGGACTCTTCCAGGGATGGGGCAGACACAGCTTCTCTGGGAATTCCAGTCCAGGGCCTCACCAGCCTCCCAGGGAAGAATTCCTTCCCAATATTCCAACCTGCTCCATGGCCATGCAGCCTCAGTGTACTCATGGAATCACAAAAGAATTTGGATTGGAAGGGATTTCTGAAGGTCATCCAGTTCCAACCCCTGCCCATGGGCAGGGCCACCTTCCCCTATCCCAGGTTGCTCCAAGCCCCCTCCAACCTGGCCTGGAACATTTCCAGGGATGGGGCAGCCACAGATTCTCTGGGAATTTCAGTCCACGGCCTCCCCACCCTCACAGCCAAGAACTCCTTCCCAATATCCCATCCATCCCTGCCCTCTGGCAGTGGGAAGTCATTCCCTATGTCCTGTCCCTCCATCCCTTGTCCCAGGTCCCTCTCCAGCTCTCCTGGAGCCTCTTTAGGCACTGGAAGTGGCTCCAAGCTCTCCCCGGATCCTTCCCTTCTCCAGGCTGAGGAGAAGACACAACTCTGCTCCAGCTAGGGACCATATCTGGTCCCAATCTCTGGGAACATTTGAGTCTTCCAAAGAGGGATGCGATCCTGCTGCTCAGGAGAGTGTTGTTTCGGAGATGCTGGGATCTGGATGGATGAGTTGCTGCAGAGGGTGCGGGGAGACTTTTGGGCATCCCACCAGGATTCTCCAGCATTTTCTGCTGGAAAACAAAGCTGCCCCTGTTTTTTGGACCTGCCATCTCATTCCAGCCACTGCCACATCCCAAAATGAGGGACAAGGGAGAGCTTCCAGCAGTTAAAAACCGAGCACAATTCCATGTTTTTTCCTTAGCCATCTCCTAAAAATTAATCATTCCATGACGCCCACCTGCAAACCCCAGGCTGAGCTCCAGCAGGGATGAGTCTCCCCCTGAGCTGCTTGAAGACCTAAAAACACCTGAAATCCCTCCAGGCAGCTCCCGTCTGGCATTCCCATGGGAATAGCAAGGAATTGGGATACTCACAGCAGCGCAGCCCCCTGGGATGACCCCGGCAATGAGGACGGGGGAGTCTCCCCGCAGGGTGAATCCAAAGCCGTTTTCTCCTCTCATCAGGTGGACTCTCCGGGCTGGATACCATTTGTTCTTGGCTGAGAACACGGACAGGGGGCCCTGGGATGAGGGAGAAACATGGAAAGCACCTTTTCAACTCCCTGGAATTGTGCAGGGATAGGGAGGGGGCAGAGGAAGAAATCCTGTCTTTTGCAGGGAAAACAATCCCATCATCCAAGAATGGATGATGGGGGTTGATGCCGTCTGGATCTGGGGGATGCCACCAGGGGATGGTCCAGGAGCTGGGTGGTGGGACAGGTCACCACTTCAGGATCACTTTTCTTTCCCCCAGTTCTTTTCCTATTTTCCTGACTTTTCCCTGCTTTGCCATTCCCACGGGAGCAGGATAGTCCTGCCTGCCCTGGGGTTGAGATGCACAAGCTCTCCCTGGGGTACTCGGGAGGTGATCCCACCACAGACCCCCACACCCTCCTGAACCCCACTCCTGCTCCCTAGGGCCCTAAAAACCTAAAGAGGGCAGGGATAAAGCTTCCGTGGGATTTTCCTGGCGCCTCCTGCCACCAGCTTCCCAAGGGTCCGTTGGGAAAAGCCCACCCAAAATTCCTGTGCCTGCTCCCCTGTCACTGGAGGAGCTTTGTGACCCTTCAGGTGCCACAGAGACAGATCCCAGTCCTCCTCCTGCTGCTTCTCCTTGGAAAACCACCGGAGAGAGGGAGAAGAGGCTGCGGGAGGAAGGAATCCGGGCAAGCAGAGCATGCAGGGGAGGAGGAGGAGGAGACGGCTGCTCCCTTGGGATATTCCCATTCCCGGAGCTGTACGTACCAGCCTGTGGAAGAGGTCGGTCACCTTCACCTGGGAGAAGTTGGGGGATTTGATTTCGGGTTTCTGGTGAGTTTTGGCTGAGGGGAGGGAGAGAAAAGCACAGACAGGAGGTGACCTCGGGCAGCTGCTGCCATCCCAAAGAGGGACAGTGTGACCCCCCTAAGAACCAGGACCTAAAATCCTGGAATAGTTTGGATTGGAACTCAACAGACCCTCCAGTCCAACCCCCCCCTCCACAGCAGAACTCCCTGGGAAGTCCCCTCCCCACCCACAATCCCAAACAAAATCCCCCACTCACGATGGATGTCCGGAGCTTCTCCTGTCTCAAAGAAATCCTCCTCGTGGTCGATCTCAGAATATTTGCTCAGGGAGCGTTTGTGGGCAAAGGACAGGACCTCCTGCAGGATATCCATCTTCCTTAGGATCTTGCACAATCCATGGATCCTCATGGCTTCCTCGTGCTTCATGATGGCTTTTTTGAGGTGAGCTTTTCCTGTGAGGGAGCAGAGGCAGCTGAGCCCGACGGAGCAGCAGCTCCGGCGCCGTTCCCGCTCGGCTGCCCACGGATTTCAGGAGCGGTGCCACCACCCTGCTGTGACTCAGGGACAGCCCAGTCACGTTCCCAGCCCTAAATGGGGTCAGTCCCAGCCGATGGAGGGGTGGGAAGGGACCTTGAAGGGTGACCTACTTCGCTCCCCTGGTGCCGGAGCTGGCAGATGTTCCTGAAAAACCACCCCCGATGTCCCTCCTCACGCTTAACCTCAATCTCCTGAGCAAATTAACTTCTCTCCATCGCCCCGGATCCCTCGGGAATGGGAATGCAGAGAACAACCCAGCCCTGTCCTCCTTGGGAAGGTGCAACACATCCCCGTTTTCTAGGCTACACCTTTTCCTTGTCCTGCAGGTCCCGCTCTCCATCCTCTGCCCTTTGCTCCTCTCCACTTGCCTTCAACGCGTTCCCACCCTCGGGAAACGGGAGAGGTCAGGAAAGAGGAGCTGAAATTCCAGTGGCCCACGGGAAGTCAAGGCAAAGCATCTCCTCAGAGGGAAACTGCAACCAAGGCAGCCGTATCCAAGGCTGAACTCCCAGAAAAAGCTCTCTCTCCGCGTGTCTCATGGAAAAATGTGCGTCTGTGGCATTTCACGTTTGGGACACATGGTGGCAACAGAATCCAGGGAGAGGAGGTTTGCTCCAGACTCCCGGAATCCATAGCCAGAGGAACTTAAAACTGAGGGAATGTGTTGGGGTTGGATAGGAAACAGAGAGTCCCCCTCAGAATTTTTATCGAATCCATAAAATGTGAAATTATGAGGAATGATGACAATAATAATCATCAAATGGTTTGGGTTGGAGAAGACCTTAAAGGTCAGCTCATTCCAACCCCCCTTCCATAGGCAGGGACACCTTTCACTCTCCCAAGCCTCTCCAAGCCTTGTCCAACCTGGTCTTGGACACTTCCAGGAATGGAGATCCACAACCTATCCAGGTTTTCCCTTTCCTGTAAACCAAATCCAAGCTGAGCTTGGTGTCTGCATACACATTTTTCACCAGGAATGTTGAACAGAGCCCGTTCCCCCCAGGAAAAACAGGCAGAGCTGGAAAAGCTGCTGCAAACCAGGTGACCACAGCTGGAGGGTGTTGGGATGGTGTCACCATAGAACACTTGGATTTTGGGGTTTATTTGGAGGTTTCCCATTCCCAGTAGGGAAATCTAGCCAAGCAACCTGAAGGACTTTTCTGAGACCAAACTCATTCCTGGTGGGATCTGCCTCCTTTCCCATGTGTGCAAGGAGGGAAAAGAGCTCCTGGGGGAGGCAACACCCCAAATTCCGAGTGCTGAGTTTGCTCCCGATGCAGCCCCGCTGAGGAGGGGCTGCCAAAACAAGACTTCAGCTGAATAAGCAGCGTCTGTTCTTTCCCTGGAGCTGAAATTCCGCATGGGAAGAAGTTCTTGTCTCCCAAGAATTCACTGCAGCTGAAAAAGCCACCCCCTGAGCATCTGCTCTGTCTTGTTTTCCAGCTAAGTCAGCCCAAACCAAGGAGCTTCCAGGATCTCCGTGTCCCTACGGATTTCTCCGTAGCGTTGGGTGATGTTACCTGGCTCGGAACGCCTGGAATTTTTCCTGTCAGTCATGGATGGACAGGTTGGGACAAGCACCATGAGTTGGTCCTCACACCCTCAAGGGGATTCTGACACTTTCCTGCTTCCCAGGAGGAGAAATCTCCCGAGAAATTCCTCTAAAACCTCCCGAGACCCCCCTAAAACCTCATCATTTGTAGGAATCATGATGGGATCCAGGAAATTTGTGCTCACCCAGCTTCCTCCTCTCCTCGGGATCCTGCAGCAGGACGCTGAGTGACGGCCCCTCGGGCATGGTGACATGGAATTGCAGGAAAGCCTTCTCCTGCTCCAGCAGCTCAGCATCCGAGGGAGCTGTGGGAAGCAGACGGATGGAGCTGGGATTACGGAGAGGTCAGGGCCACCCAGTCTCTCGTGGCAGTGGGGACAAGGGGACCAGGAGCAACATCCACATTCCGATGACCCTGGCAGCACCTTCCCGTCATCCAACCACAGCCTACAGGGAATCATGGATGGGCGCAGGGAGAATCCCAGTCAGGGATGTCCCAGGAGCTGAAGCTGAGGGCCTCCTTTCTTTCCTCTGCTCCAGTCTGGAAGCAGGATTAGGAATAGAGAGCCCTGGGATTTCCCCACCTGAAGGTCACTGATGTGGAGACACAAGACAACGGAATCAGGGAATCGTGGAATGGTTTGGGTTGGATGGGACCTTCAAGACGCTCCAGTTCCAATCCTTTTCCATGGGCAGGGACGCTTCTGCTTGGCCACAAACCCCATCCAACCTGGCCTGGAACACTTCCAGGTGGGGCAGCCACAGATTCTCTGGAATTTCTATTCCAGGACATCATCACCCTCCAAGGGAAGAATTCCTTCCAATATCCCGTCTAACCCTGCCCTCTGGCAGTGGGAAGCCATTCCCTGTGTCCTGTCCCTGCGTCCCTTGTCCAAAATCCCTCTGCAGCTCTCCAGGATCTCCTTTAGACACTGGAAGGGGCTCTGAGGTCTCCCTGGAGCCTTTTCTCCAGCCCACAGAGCAACTCATGGTCATTCCATGAAAAATGGAATGGGAAGTCATTCCATGGAAAACCCAAGATGGATACAGCTCTCCCAGTCTCGCCAAACCCCACACTGGGCTCTTTAAACCCTTTTTCTAAGCCCAAATTGTTCCCAATCCTCTTTGGTTCACTCAGGGCTGCACAGGAGCCTCTTTCCCTGGACAAAGAATAGGATAAGAAACAATCCAAAAGATTCCAGGGAATGTTGCTCCAAACAGAGGATCCCAAAGCCTGGTGAGCACAGGGGGATCCAGAGGGTTGGGAACTGGCAGCTACAGAGCCGGCTCTCCCTGTGCCAGCTCCTGCCACGTCAGCATCCCTGAGGGATTAAACTGCAATGTAAGGAATTTATTCCCAGCTGGTTATGGGAGCAAAAGATTTGTTATTCTGACATGTGAGAGGTGGGAGTAGGAATGGGAGATCCCAACAGCAGGCAAAAAAATTCCCAAATCAGGCATCTCCTGCAGATTTCTGCTTCCCTCAGTGCCTAAAGACACCAAAAATTTTAAGGGAATGCTTTGCCCTGCCCCTTGGAGCCATCTCCATCATCGTTCTCTCCCGTTTGGATCTTTAAACCCTTCCAGCTCCACATTATCCCAGCCTCTCCCATCTCCATGCTCAATCCAGCCCACACGACACAAGGAAGATTTTGGGCAGGCTCTGGGAGCAGGGGAGGAGGTGAGGACAGTGTGGCAGCCACTGGTGTCACTGTCACAGCCAGCCCTCAAAAACTTCTCAGCCACCCAGCAGGAGACACCAAAGATCACCAGGTAGCACCAAAGGTCACGAGGAGACACCAAAGGTCACCAGGAGCATCTGCTGCTCACCCCTGGATCTTCTGCTCCATCCCAAAACCGCTCCCAGGGTGTCGGTGGTGGCACAGATGGAGATCAAGGGTCACATCTTGAAGCCACACTCCGAGTGACTCCATGGAAGCCTGCTGCCACCAGCCTGAGATTCCCAGGACATCCAACTAAATCCAAGGGATTTTTGGGTTTAGTTTTGATTTTTGAAGCTCTTGGCTGGCCCAATATGAGGTGACCCAAAGGATGTTGGGCTGAGGCCACTGGCAGGAGGTCAGCAGGCAGGTGGCCCCTATTTCCCCACCCAGCCCCAAAGGTGACCACAGGTGACATCCCTCCAGCAGCTTTTTCCTCCCATCCTTAGGATTTTTGCCAGTGGAAACCAGAAATACAGGAAAATCTGCCTCAGGGATAAATCGCTGAGTCCATAACCAAGAGCTACAGCTCAGAGCATTCCAAAAACTTCGGGGGTTGCATTCACTGACTTCCCATCACCTCTTTCTTTGGGAATCCCACCCGAAAAACCAGGAAACACAAGGAGTCAGCACTAGGATGAGCTCCCCCCACTCCTTGGATGCTCACCGGGGCAGTCGCAGAGAGCGATGGCAGCGAAATAATGGGAGAGGGCTTTGAAATGCTCCGACTTGACGTGGACCATGGTGGTCCAGGAGAAGGGAACATAATCCTTGACGTGGGGCTGGCTCATGGTCTGGTGCACCGTGGAATAAACATCTTCCACCTAGGAAGAGGGAAGATTTGGCATGTGGGATGTCCACCAGGAGATGGCAACAGCAGGTTGTGCTCTCCTGGAAGGTTATTGCCGACCACGAAATCCCACCAAATCCTCTCCTTCCCAAAATCCTCACCTTTGCTGCCTCCTGAGCCAGCTGCAGGCGGGACAGGAAGTCGTTCTGGGCACGCAGCAAGGTCATCTTCTCAAAGACACACTCCTGGACCTGGGCCACCATCAGCCTCACCAGCATGGTCAGGGAGGCGGCGCTCATGTCAAGGCTGGGAGCGTTGGAGAAGTTTTCCTTCAAGTAGTTAAAGGCACCTAGAGGAGGGAAAAGCTCCTGGAAATTACCAGGCTTGTGAAGAGGAGGGTCAGACTTCGGGATCACGCAGGTTTCCCTCCAGGAACATCAAACATCTCACCAACAGCAGTGGGTAAGAAGATCTCGGGTCCACCTCTTGCCATCTAAACCATCCCTGTGCCCAATTTCTTCTCCAAGTAATCCCAGTCCAGGTTCCCTTTTACCCATGAGGAGATGGATCAGCATCTCCTCAGCTGGGACATCCCATGGGGTGACTGTTGGATTATCCCAACCTCTTCCCAACCCGCACAACCAACATGGAGCCACCTCGGTGCTCCATTTGCGATCCCTCGGAGATGACTCTTCCCACAACTGCTCCCACCCCTCCCTCCACCTCCGTGGACCATTCCCACTTTTGGGAAAAGCCTCCTGGGAAGAAGAGGAAGAGGGGAAGCCACGTACCAGCTGCCTTCTGGAAGGCATCGATGGCCTGGTTGAGGCCGGGCAGGGAGGCGCGGTCCTGCCGCGCTCCAATCTGGGTGTGCAGCGCTCCGAGGTTGAAGAGGACACTTCCCTTCTCGAAGGCCAGAGCCCTCTGGTGGGATGGGACCCCTGTCAGGGAGTCATACCTGGAGAAGGCAAGAGCCCATCATGGTCCCCAAAGTGCCCCTGTCACAGTCCCCAAGGTGCCCCTGTCATGGTTCCCAGAGTGTCCCTGCCATGGTTCCCAGAGTGCCCCTGTCATGGTCCCCAAAGTGCCCCTGTCACAGTCCCCAAGGTGCCCCTGTCATGGTTCCCAGAGTGTCCTCGCTCATGGAAAGGAGGTTGGACTGGGTGGTCTCTAAGGTCCTTTCCAACCTAAACCACCCCACGATCCCCACAGATGCAGAAGGAGCCTGAAGGGTTTTCGGTGCTTCAGGTGGGCTTGAAGGCACCGTTCCCATCATGGCACATCCCATGGGATTTCTGTTTCCCCCTCCCTCCCCAAATTAACCCACCCAAGGGAACAGCAAACCCAGATCCCGGTGTCTGCCAGCCCCAGCAGCGATTCCATGATGGAAATTTGGATCCTGACTCCCTCCCCACCCAGGTGGCATGGGGAAAGCTGCACCCACCAATGGAAGAAGACTCCCAAGGTTTTCGTGGGAGGGAAGAACCGGCTGTCGAGGAAGTGGAGCTGGTTGTAATATTCCATCAGGAGCTCCAATCCGGCCTCGTTGCGGCTCGGGGTGCGCATGGCCTGCAGGAATGGGAGAGGAGACACAGATGGGAAAAGAGGAGAAATCTCCATGGGACAGGTTGAGAGCCCTCAAAGAAAATCTGAGAGCTGGGGGTGCTCACCTGGAGAAGAGAAGGCTCCAGGGAGGTCTCAGAGCCCCTTCCAGTGCCTAAAGGGGCTCCAGGAGAGCTGGAGAGGGACTTGGGACAAGGGATGGAGGGACAGGACACAGGGAATGGCTTCCCACTGCCAGAGGGCAGGGATAGATGGGATATTGGGAAGGAATTCTTCCCTGTCAGGGTGATGAGGGGATGGAATGGAATTCCCAGAGAAGCTGTGGCTGCTCCATTCCTGGAAGTGTCCAAGGCCAGGTTGGAAGGAGTTTGGAGCAATCTGGGATAGTGGAAGGTGTCCCTGTCCATGGCAGGGGCAGGGAATTGGATGATCTTTAAGAGCCTTTCCAACCCAAACCATTCCATGATTTTCAGGTTCGTCCATGGGGAAAGTCTGGGTGCCGGGACACCCAGATCTGGAAGCAGCAGGCTGGGAATGAAGCCATTCTTATTTTTGCTATGCAAAACTCATGGGAATTCTGATTATGGAAATCCTCGGGAATAAACAGGACTTTTCCCCCTCCTTTTTGAGATTGCTTTAAATTTCCTTCCTTCTCCAAGGCCTACCTGGAGAGTGTTTGTAATATTTTGGAACCTATAAACAAAAACCAAGCTGCTCTAGCATGGGAATGCTGCACCCTGAAATACATGGATAAATGTGGAATTTAGAGAAAGGATGAGGGGACTCCCAGAGGAAAATCAGGAATCCCCAAGGAGTGATCCTGGACAAGCCAACCTGTCGCAGCTCCATGAATTCCTTGATTTCCTTTTCAAACAGGATGCTCTCCTCTCCATAGTGTTCACTGATGAAATCCTGGATGGGGAAACAGGAGAAAATCCCAATTTTCAGGATATTTTAAGGATGACTTTGGGCAATTCTGCATAAGGAATTCACCACTCCTGTCCACAAGGAAACCTCCACTAAGGAATCATCTCCTCCCTTTCCTACTCTCCAGTATCTCCAGACCCTCATCTCCCACTTTCCCCTGTTTTAAGTCCAGTTCCCCTCCATGAATTTATTTTTCGGCAGCTGTTCCAAACTGGAAAATGAATTCCAGCTGCTTCAGCACCGATCAATGGAACCCCAATGCTCACCTTGAGTGGTACCAGCAAATCCAGCTCCTTGGTCTCCTTGAGTCCCAGAGGGATCATGGGAACGCTGATGGATTCGCTGGAAGAAGATAAGGATCTGTTTGGAGGTTGGGTTAAAAATCTTGGATGGATCCCGTGGGTTGGAGATGAAAAGGAAGCAGCTCTTTGCCCTGAGCTTGTGCTGCTCCTGTTAAGAGACTCCACATGGAAAAATGTTCAGCCCAAAAAAGATTTGGGAATGGCAGCACAAGAGGAGAGATGCAAAAAAAACCCCTGAAATCATCTTATTTTTCCAGCTCCTGCTTTTCAGAGGAATCCTGGATGCTGGGTGAGCAAGGCAGGATCAAGCCTTCACCAACACAACATCCCCCTCTCATTATCCCCAGAATCGCTGATAACTCGTTAATTAATCATTAATTGGAGAGGAAAAGAGACAAAAGAAGTTATGAAAACCAGGAGAGCAGGGCAGGGAATTTGCACCCACGTTTTCCTCGGAAAAAAAACAGCTCCAGGAGTTATAATTAGTGCAGAAAGCCATTACTGCTCATTCCCTAACGAGAATTCCACTGGAATCCAAGGCCTGGAAAAAACAAAGGGGTTTTTGTTTGGCCTCAGCAGAGTTTGGGGTCGTTGTTGTTGCTGCTCCTGATTTCTCTTTGAGCCAGGGCAAGCAAGTGGCAAATTGGGAAAACTGAGCATCCCTGACAGGGAACGTGCCTGGAAAAGCACGTGGATGGACACAGAAACATGGAATCATGGAATGGTTTGGGTTGGAAGGGGCTTTAAAGATCATCCAGTTCCAACCCCCTGCCATGGGCAGGGACAGCTTCCACTATCCCAGGTTGCTCCAACCTTGCTTGGAACATTTCAGGGACGGGGCAGCCACAGATTCTCTGGGAATTCTAGTCCAGGGCCTCCCCACCATCACAGCCAAGAATTCCTTCCCAATATCCCATCTATCCCTGCCCTCTGGCAGTGGGAAGCCATTCCCTGGGTCCTGTCCCTCCATCCCTTGTCCCAAGTCCCTCTCCAGCTCTCCTGGAGCCCCTTTAGGCCCTGGAAGGGGCTCTGAGGTCTCCCTGGATTCTTCCCTTCTCCAGGTGAACATTCCCAGCTCTCCCAGCCTGGCTCCAGCTCTTGGAGCACCTCCGTGGCCTCCTCTGGAATTGCTCCAGCAGCTCCACTTGCTTCTGCTGTTGGACCCCAGAGCTGGATGCAGAATTCCAGGTGCAGAGGGGCAGAATCCCAATTTCCCCTCTGCCCACACTGTGGGATGAGCCCAGGATATGGGGGATTTCTGGGATGTAAGCGCACATGGAAGAGCCTTTCCCAGCTTTTCATCGCCCAAAGCTCCCAAATCCTTCTCCTCGGGGCTGCTCTCCGTCCATTCATCCCCCAGCCTGGATTTGTGCCTGGAATTGCCCCGACTCACGTGCAGAATGTTGCACTCGGCTTTGCTGAACCCAGAGAGGTTTATGTGGAGGTTATCCAGGTCCCTCCGAATGCCACCCCATCCCATCCCATCCCATCCCTTGGCCAACACCTCACGTTGCCATCCAACCAAGAAGGGAAAAGGAGGAAAAAAAATCCCAGAATCCCAGAATCATTTAGGCTGGAAAAGGCTTCCAAGATCATCGAGTCCAACCTGTGACTGATCCCACCCAGCCCAGAGCACTGAGTGCCCCATCCAGTCATTCCAGGGATGGTGATTCCCATCACCAAAATATCCCGTTGGGAAGATGGTTCTTTCTTCCCTACTCCTCCTGCTTTGGGATATCAGGGTCCAAAGGATGCTCCATCCATCCCAAAACATCCCAGTATCCCCTAGGAAAAGCTGATTTTTCTCTCCTTGCAGCTCTAGAAGGAAAACACTGACATTCCCAGCATGAAAACTTCCCAGGAATTCTGGTCCATGCCCAAATCCTCCCCATCCACCACCTCATAGTCCCCAAGGATGGAAAAGTTTGGGTTGGAAGGGAACCTCTGAAGGTCACTCCAACCCTTGGGGCCACGGGACAGAGCAGGGCGGACAAGGAGCCAGAAAAATTCCATATTAGCAGGAAATATGAAATCCCAAGGGAGCAGGCTGCTCTTCCCAGACCCACCTGTCGTTCTGATACACGTCCATGCTGCTGTTGAGCTCTTCCAGCTCTTCCTTCAGGAGCTGGAGGTTGGAGTTGACGTAGCTCAGCTCCAGAGCCACTGTTTCCTTCACCTTGTGGTTGCTGGTGGCCCTGCAAGAAACCAGTGGATCAAAAATTCCCTCTTTTCAGCCACAAATTTACTTTTCCACCCCAGACTGAGTTATCCAGTGGTGCAACCCATGTGCATCCAGCCAAACCTTCCCACAGGATTGTGCCTCTGGTTGCTCCAGGTGGTGGTGGAAAGGTTTGGGTGGGAAAGGACCTCTGAGGGTCATCCCATTCCAACCCCTACCATGGGACACCTTCCACTATCCCAGGCTGCTCCAAGCCTCATCCAACCTGGCCTTGGACACTTTCAGGGATGGGGCAGCCACAGCTTCTCTGGGAATTCTATTCCAGGGCCTCACCACCCTCACAGGAAAAAATTCCTTCCCGATATTCCTCTGGCAGTGGGAAGCCATTCCCTGTGTCCTGTCCCTCCATCCCTTGTCCCAAGTCCCTCTCCAGCTCTCCTGGAACCTCTCTGGGCACTGGAAGGGGCTCTGAAGTCTCCCTGGAATCTTCTCCAGGTTGAACACTTCCATCTCTCCCAGCTTTTCAGGATTAGTAAAGTCAGAACATCCAGGCAGAGGCAGAGCCCAGGCAAAACTCATCCCAGTGCTGCATCAAAGAATTTCTGCTCCAGAGCCACCTTCCTCTTGCCCATTCCCACTCCCACCTCCAGCACAGCTTCAGTTTGGGCTGTGACCACTCCAGGTGCTCCCCCATCCCAAATAAAACAGTGGGATTTGAGGAGGAAAATCTCATTTCTGGGTGCAAAGAATCCTCGCGGAAGAGAAGGGATTTGCTAAACTCTCTTCCCTCCCTTCCCTGCTCCCGGCAGGAGCTGTAAACACCAGGGATTGATTCCAGCTGTTCCCAGCAGGACAAGCTCCCAGGCTGATTATTCCCTGCTTATCTGCTCCAAAGGAAAGCAGGGAGAGATAACCCGGAGCTGAAAGGGGGTCTGGCTGCTGAACCACACTGGGATCCAGGGAAAACAACACACAGAAACTGCTTCCCCCAAGCTTTTCCAGAGTATTGCCTTCTGCGTGGATTTTTTTTAAGGATTGAATCCTTCTGGGCCTGCCCTGCCCTGGCTTAGGGCAGGAGGAGCAGCTCCAAGGTTTTCCTTTAAAAATCTGGTGGTTCAGAGTCACCACCTGCCTCCCCTTTGCAACGATTTTCCAAGAGCAGGGAATTTTTTTTATTCTAAACAAAGCCAAACCAAAGATCCCCATGGCTGCTTCCACTGAAAAATCCCTCAGCATTCCCACAATTCCCCAGGCAGCACCACCTCATCTTTCCATACAAACCAGTATTTAATCCCTATAAACCAGGTTTTAATTCCTATTTATTTTCCCCACACATCCCAACACCTCCAGGACACTCCTGGTCCAATTTTCATCCCCTATGGACTAAGGAGAGTTTTCCCTCCTTGCTCCCAGCTGCCAACAGTTTCTTTGGCTCTCAGCAGCCACCTGATTATTTTCCAGGTGTTCCAGCACAGTTTCCAGGAGGAGCTGCTCCATGGTTTTTGCCAGGAATCTCTCACCAGGTAAAGATTTCCTTGGGGCACTTTGCAAGTGCTACACGCAGCAAATCCTGGAACGGTTTGGGTTGGAAAGGACCTTCAAAATCATGGAATTCCACCCCGCTACCATGGGACACCTATCAGTATCCAGGGTGCTCCAATGTGGCCTTGGGCTCTTCCAGGAATGGGGCAGCCACAGATCCTCTAGAATTTCTATTCCAGGGCCTCACCACCCTCCCAGCCAAGAATTCCTTCCCAAATCCCATCTATCCCTGCCCTCTGGCAGTGGGAAGCCATTCCCAGTGTCCTGTCCTTCCATCCCTCGTCCAGAGTCCCTCTCCAGCTCTCCTGGAGCCCCTTTAGGCACTGGAAGGGGCTCTGAGGTCTCCCTGGATCCTTCTCTTCTCCAGGCTGGGCACTCCCAGCTCTCCCAGCCTGGCTCCAGAGCAGAGGGACTCCAACCCTTGGAGCATCTCCATGGCCTCCTCTGGATTCATTCCAGCAGCTCCACGTCCTTCTGTTGTTGGAGACCCCAGAGCTGGAGGCAGAATTCCAGGGGGGATCTCACCTGAGAGGGGCAGAGGGGCAGAATTCCCCCTTTTCCTGCTGCCTACACTGTGGGATGAGCCCAGGACACAGGGAATTTCTGGGATTTATGATTTTCTTGTGATTTATTTTCTCTTTTTCCAAAAACCTGGCCATTCTTCTCTCTCCCATTTCTCCACTCAATCCCACAATTTGAACAAAGAAGGAAAAGGTTTCTTCTGGCTCTTCCCATTTATTTACCCAGCAAACAAATCATGGATTTTTCCACCACATGGATTTTTTTTTTTCCCCAATACCCCACTCCTGCCAACTTTTCCAGGAAAAGGCAAAGAAAGACTGAACAGGATCATTTTTTCCAAGCATTTGGGGTAGTTTGCTGCTAAGTTTAGAGGCAAAAATCCCAGGAAATTCAGCTCCAAACTGGACAATCCAAAGCTTTTCTTCATCAGCACCAGGCTAAAGATCCAAAAGAATTTTATCCACTTGACACAAATCTTTAATTTTGAAGGAATAACCTTGGGACTTGCAACACGATCCCCGCTCCTCCTCAACCTTTAATTTCAGGCTTAATTATTCCTTATTTTCACCCCCAGATTTCCCAAGTTTCATAAAGCTTGGAGCACCAAAATGCCGAGAGATCCACTTTACTGCTCAGCTGGATTTGTGGGAGGGAGGG
>VXAC01005229.1:17701-55350 GCA_013399225.1 Rhipidura dahli | reverse complement strand
AAAACTTTCAAACCCCAACATGAATGAAATGTCTTTAGCATAACAACATATTAGGAAAGAGGGGAATTGAAAATATGGGCAAGAAGATGTAGTAGAAGAAAAGCAACAACTCTTTTTCTGAAGAAAAACAATGGTGTTTTCATGTACTCCATTCTCATATCTTTGAGAGACAACTGACAATTCTGCTTTCTACCACCTGTAGTTTTTCCTTCATTGTAAAACCCTGTAACTGTGTTGTCTACCAAGCAAGGCTTCATGTGTTACTAACTTCCTATATCAACTCCTCTTTTCCACTGGGCTTGCTCTTCTTCAAGGGCTTTTACTCTTCAGGAAGAGTGCCACAACTTGTAGACTCATCTTTAGCTCTTGACTGTAAGAAAACACTGCCTTCATCTCCTGTTATCTGTAAACTTTTCAGTGCTAAAATTTCAAGTGGTCACATTGCAAGTTCACACATCCTGGGCACATTTATAGCACCAATAACTTCCCCAGAATTGCACACAGTGCAAACATACCCATAAAACATAGATAAATGTAACTATGATGAAATCATGAAATACAGAATTATCAGTGACTGGTTTCATTTTGTTCCCCTTCTGTGCATCTGTCATATAGAACTTTCTCATAACTTTGCCTTCTAACCCCATCAGTTTCTCTGTGAATCAATATAGCTTGTCTTAAACCTCATCCATCTTTTCACCTTCAGTTCAAAATAGAGAGAAACAATACACGCCCCTGAGCCTGGTGTCTTAGGCAAAAACTCACTGACTTTCTGGTAACTTCACCAATAATGTTCCAAAACTAAGTTAACATGACTTAGATAAAAGAGACACATTTTTCAAGAACTGGCATAGCTGTGAAATGGGTTTTCAAGAAATGTTGAGATTGAGGATGTGTTTTTAAAGTTAATATTGTGACTAACACCTTTCTTTTAATCAGAAGTAGAAAACTTGAGAAAGGGAAGGGCAATTTACCTATGTTCTGTAAACACAGAGCAAAAAAAAAAAGCTCTCTCTGTTTTTAAGGTATGACATTACTAAAATTGTTAAAATTATTGTAATATATAATCTAACTCTGTAAACTCTCTTTAAAAGGAGATTATTCAGGGTGGGACTTAATACTGTCCCCTTGGTATTCACTTATGACATTCATTCATATCACTATCTGAAAACATTTTCCATTGCATTTTTGAGAGGAACGAAGTATTTGAATTTAGTCACTATTATTGTCCCATTTGTACTGATTTTACTTTCCAGAATAGATCAAAACTAGAGAAAATATCTTAAGCTCATGCATTTAGTCTTCATCTTTCATCTCTTATCCACACAAGTAGAAACTTCTTAATTTTAGAATTTATTTCTGGGGCCAGATACTCAAAGAAACCTGGTAGTCTAGAGAGAGAAAGTCTCTTAGCTTGTCTCTTAGCACAGTCAACACTTATTATAAGAAAAAGGATTTTTTTTTTTCATAGAAAATAACTGATCTATTGGTTAAGCCTCCTGTGGGAAAATCTAACTTCCACACTTACTATTTATAGGGATCTTCAAGCTCAATTTACTTACCTATTCAATAAGGCGAAGTAATTGTTATCCCATTCCGTTCATTATATGATGCAAATGATACCTCTACAGTACAGAAATGATTATTCAAATTGGATGTTGGAATACAGAGCTTATTCCAGCAGTTTTAACATGCATTAAAGGGGCAATTAATTTGTTCTCAGTTAAAAAGTATTTTAATTTTTTTCATTCAGTGTATAAATAATTACATGGAAGTCATAAATATGAGAGAGAGAACATTAATAGAGGGCATAGATGTTAATCTGTGTTTTTGCTACTTAGTTTTATGCTTCCGTTCTAGTTATTGGTTTTCTTTTCTGAAAGCCAAATCCAGTTCTTTGTATTACAACTCGATACAGGTATGTAGAGTAATGGATTTGTGCATCAGTCATGGTGCCAGACACAGGACCCTCACCACCATTTGCAGATGCTGACTTACAGAGGACACACTGTTCTGTCTTCCTGAGGAATGAGATAAAATGGTCTGCCTGGGATGAGCTGTAAACTCCAATCATCTGGAAATCAGATTTCCTGGTAATTCCTGGAGAAATTGTGATCCAGAACAAGAAGTAAAGAGTTTTGTGTTCAAAGCCAGAATGATTCTTTTTAGGGCACCTGGATGTCACTTGCGGACAGTTCCCAGATGAGTGGGGTGAAGCTAATGTGCTCTGAAACTAATACTGTGTTTTCTCTGTGATCAACAAGAAAGGAGGATTTCATACATCAGTGCCACTGCTTCTGCTAGAAACTTTCATTGGAAGGGTATAGGTGTGGTGTAACAGAGACTATTTGGATATAAGAACTAGAAGGCAGTGGACATGTGTGAGTTTCTATTTGTAGAGGTCTGTAAGAACACAGGTCAAATTCACAATAGCTCTTACTTACGCCTTTACACTTGAGTAAAATTAAACTGGTGTGATCTACTTTTATGAAGTGGTCTGCTTTTATGACTTGTGAACTTGCCAGATGTATATAGTTCACATTTCTTTACTAGATCTGTTTGGAAACTTTATCTATTCTGTCCTCTTTTGACAGTTTTTTGATGTTCACATTCATGCTGTAGTTTTCTTTCCTCGAGGTGCGGGAATATCTGTGTCTATAACAGGCATTGCAATTACTTTTATCAACAAGTATAGTTGCAGACAACAATTGCAGTGGTTTTATTTCAACTCTACTGTCTGCTAACATCTGGAACTGCCTTTGGATTTTAATGGAACAGCACAAGCACCCGCACTGAACAACAATTTCAGCTGCAGCTGATAGGAAACCCTTTGCATGACACAGATCCAGGCACTGCAGGATAACAAAGATGCAAAATGAACTCGTATTATCTATCCCCTAGCTAGTCCTTCCACTAAAGGTGTTAATAAAGATTTGAAAGATGTGAGCACATTGTTTTCTAACAGAGAGAAGATTAATGCAATAGATATCTCCGCTTTGGAGATACTGAAGAATCTCTGAAAGATGAGCTCTGAGACCTAAAGGGCATTTCTATAAAAGCCCTGCTTAGTGTGACTGAACATGTGTGACCTGCCATGATTAAAAAATGTTAAAGTATCTTCCAGTTTCTGTCTTTGTCAAGTGATGTGTAAATAATAGCTTGGACTTCCCTTACTTGCCACCTACATTCCTACACAGATTTATCTCTACTTTTGGTTGTAGAATAAAGACAGAATATATGTCCCAAGGAAAGTCAATTGACAAGGTATTTTTTGATATAAATGCAGAAAAATAACACTGATCTATTAGGAGGGTGAAAATTTCTGGGTAGTAGTAAAATCAAATGGAATCAGTGTCACCTCCTGCCCTGTCTCACTGTTGACAAATAGGTTAGATCAGTTTAAACGACCACTGGTGTCATCTCTATCTGCTTACTGTTCTTCAAGAAAAATGTCATGCTGAGATAAATGATTGCTATCTCCTTCAGAAAGGCAGCGAAAATAAGAAAAACAAACAAGCAAAAACAAACAACATCCTGCCAAACCCCACGCTAAATCTTTTAAGCCACTGTAGGCAGTAAGAATATCATATGAAAATTATCTTAACCTTCTCTGAAAGTAGTGGAAATGCATGCATTTGAATGCCTTTCCTGTAAGCAAGATAATGGACTATTTAAATTGAAGAACTTATTCTGAGAAACTCTAGCTGTGAGAATGCTGATTCTGAAACAGAACAGAGCTGCTCAGCATTGAGAAATATTGTCCTATGTACTAATGACAAGACCTAGTGGGAAAATTTAGGTTTGGGTGAGGTTTTTTGTTTGTTTGGGTGTTTTGTTTTGTTTTTTTTTTTTGGGGGGGGTGGGGGTTGTGTGGTTTGGTTGTTTCTGGTTTTGTTTGTTTTGTGGAGCTTTTTTGTGTTGTTTTTGTTTGTTTGTTTGTTTCTGGGTTTAGCGTTGTTTTGGGTTTTTTTGTTTTTTTTGGTTATTGTCCATGGCAAATGCAGTTAAAGAGTGATATTTTTTCTCATCACTTCCAACCCACTCAAGCCAGCATGTGTGTGTTTTGTTCCCCCTTCTCCCAATTATACAATACACAACAAATAAGGCGGGGAAAAAAACCCCACCAAAACTCAGACAACACAAATAAAAAAACCAAACCAAAACAAACAAGCAAACAAACACCTCCCCCGGCAAAAAAAAAAGCCCATAAATCAACATCCATTCCTATAGTAAAGGTGGTCTTAGGAATTCTGCTCTGTGAGAGATGAACACTAATTTCTGTGGCTTTCCAGTGATCCACCAGTGCCATAGATTGTAAAGAGCCAGATGAGTTGATAGATATAGGTCTTGGCTCCTCACCTATGTTAAACCTTTACACAACTGACTTTTGCAGTCTATAATCATTCCCTTCTGAGATGGAATTTTCATCTTTAAATCTGCTATATGTGATTTAATGTTCTCAGTTGTTTGTCATTTTGACGGAAGAAAAATCTGGAATACAACTTTATTAAAAGTTATTATACTTAAGTTACAAGTTAGTCCACATATTTATCTTTTTACCATTTTAAAATAAAGTTTTCCTGTGTTTAGATAAACCATTTTAGAAAATCAGCACTAACTCCCTTTAAATTGCTGTAGACTTTTGAATAAAGACATCAAAAAATAGTGAAGGAATTATAGACAGGATTTATAGAAAGGCTGCTTCCATAACACAAATTACATCATTACTTTTGTGAAATACATTTTGGAGTATATCACATATTACTAAGTCTGAGGTTGGAAACTGAGCACACTAATAAGAAAACTAAAGTTGTATCTTGAAAGTATAATAAAATCTGAGCAAATATGGGGGTCTTTCTGGTTGGTTAGTTTGTTTTTTTTCACTTTGTCTTTGCTTTTCATGTAGTACTACCTAAAATGTAGGATATATTTTGACATGGAGAAAAGTAGACACACAGTGTTCTGATGTTTTGGTACAGTGGAAAACCCATGTATCACACTGTAACTTCCACTTTGTACTGTCACTTCCATCATGAGTTTGAAGCTCAATTTTTTGTTGTGTGCCATGGATCTTATATCAAACCTCGCTGGAGTAAAACATGGTGGGCCCATATCAGAAGTTCAACTTGGCATTGTAGATTCCAGCTACTTAATCAGATTATTCTGGTCCTATTTCTTAAAACAAGTCAATTGCTTACTGCTGTCCTGGCTGGATAATACTTGTGCTCAGCTTGTCAGGCAGCCTTCCTCCCTTTTTTTCCTGGTCAACTCTGGGCAGGGAAATACTGCTTTTAGAAGTATCTGAGGTATAACCTTGGACAAGTCAGCAGGAAGGTTGTGAAATTGCATCTCAGCAGCTAGCTTATTTTCACAGAACACTAGTCTCTTCCTAGAGATAGCTTATCTCTGACTACACAATGAGGGACATGGCAAAAGCAATGAACACTTTCTTTAGGAAGGTTTGTTTTGTTCTCTGACAACCAGCTCTCTCACATGTGAGAAAACTGAGATGGAGACAGAGGAAGTGAAAGCTTTAATATTCTCACATGATGATTAATGAAAGGCATTTTAGAAGGCCTTATAAATAAGATGGGAAATTAATATGACAACATAAATCACAGCAAAATTCACAGGTATATCTTGGCAGAGGAAGTACCATAGGCATGTGCTTTCCTCAAAACTGATGGCCACTTATTTTACTGATTCAGCTGGATTCATGCTGTCAGGCCTTAAACAGAAACACGTTGTCATAAAAAGAAATCTGTCTGCATTAAATTGCAACAGGACCACTTAGGTAGGCAAATCATATTTGAGACAGAAAGGTAACAAGATGTTAAGGATCAACAGAAGTCTGAAACATGTTTGTAAACAGTTAAGGTATAGGGAGACTCTTAAGGAAGTTGATCTACAACTTTTCCAGGGTGCAAAGAGCAAATGTTTCACTGAAAGTTTCCAGACAAAACTGCTCCCAGAGTACTGGGAAGAGGACTAGACTGGCTGAGACATGGTAGACTCAGAAATAGATAACTGAACAACTTAGCTCATACAAGCAGTACTGAGGATTAAGTTCTAAGTGCAAAGTAGCAACACTGCCTAAAACCAGGTTTCCATATTCTTTGGTTGCCTGGGTTGAAATTCAGACTTGCTCCCTTGCTATGCATTTATATTAAAAATACCATGACTGTTTATTGTAAATTTCAAGTCTTCTAGTTTTGCTTAAAAGAGATAATGTAACCAAAAAATGTAGCATTTTTGCAAATATTTAGAGAGACTTCTGTCAAACACAAGTGAGAAACCAGAAACTATGTCTGTAAAAATAAAATTGAAATGAAAATTTGCCTTTGAATTTGGTAGTGAAGGAAAATTGATCAGTAGACTTTGAATTAATGTGGTAAAGCCGAACATTACAAGCCTGATAAATGCTCATATTTAAATGGAATTTATTTTTTGGTGGAGTCTTAATGCAATTCTTATTTCAAAAGATCTCTTTAGCTTTTTGATATTGAAAATAAAATTTCAGCCAGAGTTGTGTTGCTACTATGAAGTGTTTATAGCAACCTTAGAAAAACCCCCACATACATTCCCCCTAAAGGATAATATAGGAATAACTCAATATTCATTCTTCTATTCATAGTATAAGTATCAGGAATAAAAACGTAACCTCAACTGGTTTTATTACTTAGATTTTGCTATAGTAAAAGGGACATAAAAATTGGAGAACACTATATTTATAATATTTTTATGTGCGATTAAGTCTTTTAGAGATTAAGAAAACTCTGATGCATCTGAATTGAGTATGGGATAGGCCTGATCACGCTTTTCTGCACCAATTTGAGCAAAAGCTGTTTGATGCTTTGAAAATGTTCCATGTATTCCTCATAAAGTTTTGTGCACTATTACTCGTGACCTTTCCCAGTCCAGTGACTGTAAATTTTAAAGATCACAAATAACACATGTGCATGGCTACAGATCTTGTAGCTTCTTTTTCTCTGCTCTACAGAAGAAAAGCTTGGAAGAGAAAGAGTTTGTTTTATTTGAAGTGGTGAACCTCCTCACACAGGCTATATAACAAGATCTAGAGAACATGCAGCAGCAGTGCCAGCACAGTTCTCAAAATCATACGTGGCACATGTGGCTGTGAATATAAGGAGTGCTAATTTGGGTTGTAATGCACACCTGCAGAAAACAAGTGGGCCCTCCTACTGAATGGAAAGGACAGCCACACCTCTGTTGGGACAGAAGAATGACTGCTGGCTGCCTGACTAGCGGGAAAAGATCCAGCAGCAGGGAGGGTAAAGGATCTGGTTCTGTAGGAATAAAAGTGAGCAATCTCAGTGATAGAAGGGGCCCAGTATCATTAACTCTTAAATGGCAGGGACTACCTGAGACTGACTGTGGCATTACAGAGTTCATAAAATTCAAATCAGCCCAAACTTGATGAGCTGTCTTTTCTGCTTTGAGCACCTTCTGAACTGTGAGCTCTTGGAGAACTGTTCAGAGAATACCTTAGATGAAAGGTTAATTAAAGCCCTCCAAAGCTGAATAGCCTTAAAGATGTGGTAGACAAATAATAACGGCAAAAATGGTACTTTATTCTGCTTCTGAAAGCAACGGAGATGAATAAAAAGTCATATCAATAGACATATATTTTACTAAAACGAGTGCTGAACCCACCAATGTTTTTAATAATGTAAAGTAAATTTGTGCAGAGGAAGATAATTGTGAATTCATATAACATTTCTGTGAACAGTACTGTCTTACATCAAAGAAGGAAAAATATGACATTGATTTTTTATGAGGAAGAGAAAGGAAGATAAAGTACAAAAGTTTTTAATTATCTGAGTCCCAAAAGAAAATTTTACACTTTTTCAGTTCTTGATAAGAGATCTAGAGCAAAAGATTTAGAGTGAAGGAGATGCAGAAGAAAAATGTCTCACCAACATAATAGAATCTTGACAAGCTAAGGAGACCCTTACTCCTAATGGAAACTTATTGGATATCAACAAGCATCTGAACATTAGAGAAAGGATAAAAACAGTGGAAAAGAGATTTGAGACAGAAAGGCGGGCTAATCAAAACCAGAATCAATGAAACAACAAAACATCAAACCACTAATGCTCTTTGTAAACATTACAATAGCTGATTATTTTTTTGTTGGAGGGTGGGTGGTGGAGCAGGAGGTATCAGCATCTGGTATCACTTTGCACGAGGTTCCATGTCACATTAAACTGACTTTGCATGGTGGTTAGAAGGTGAATCCATCTCAGAAATCCCAAGAAAGACAAAGCATCTTTAAAAATAAAATTTAATATATGCGCATGAAATTATGTGATGTTAGAATAACTGATTTTGCAAATAGATCTCCCCTCCACTCTAACAAAGTAGAGTGAAAACCAAGAAATATTTAGTCTGACAGTGTTGAACTCATAGCATGTAAAGCACCATGAACACAAAAAGTGAGAAAACTACATACTCAATTTATATTGTTATGGTCTTATAGAGAGAAAAATACTGTTATTTACATCATGTCTTTGATCTGATGTACTCATTGAAAGGATGGGGGAATAAAAGATGGAAAAAAAGCGTGAGAAAATTGTGGAAGCTTTGATTTGAATAGAAATATGAGTATATTTGAACATATGTTGTTGGAACATTGACATAGAATTCCAAATCATTCAAGCAGCTAGTTGATGAAGGTGTTGCCTGGATGCATAAGACAAAATTTTTAATAGTGTTCATAAGACAAAACTTGCAACAGTGTTAAAATGGTAAGATGAAAAACAGATCTTTCATGAAAGCTTTCAGGTGCACAAATACGGCTAAATGCACACATGATAAAGGACTTCTATAATTTTTATAAGAATTATTTATATCTAGCAGGTACATCCAATAGGAGATCAGTTGTGCCAGTAACTGGCCCTTAGGTTAGTCCCTTGCATATAGTCCTGGGGCTTCTTTTCCCTATTTTCTTTTCATGTCTCATAAGTTCTGGTGGAAAATAAAATGACCTTGTCAGAAATTCTCTTTTTAAGACTAACACTGAACATAATTTCAGGAATGTGTTAGCTAAACTGTGAGAGATGGCAGGAAAAGTACTAGAAGCTATACAACTATATATTAAAAATCTACAAGGCTACAAACATGAAAGATTTATAAAAAGCTAAGAAAATCTTTAGGTATCAAAGGAAGACAGCATGATTTGTTGTTGAAGAAAACGTATTTAAAACGTTATGTAACTGTAAACATCATGTATCTACATAAATGTATAAAGCTGAAACATTTACTGCTAACTGTAATGGAGAAATTATTGGTGCAATAGCATCTGCCAGCTATTTCTCTTTGCTCTGTTGACTATCAGTAGGGTTCTGAATAGTGTCATTACAAAGCAGCATATACATTCCTTATCTCATTGACAGATTTAATTTTTTTATGCAGCTGTTTGTGTTGTTCTAGGCTACTGAGTTGTTTCATGGGAAGAAAACAAGAATATATTTTTAATTGTCTAGAAAATGAAGGGGTTTGTATGTAATATGAATTCATGGGAAATTCAGAGAAGCTTTGAGGTACCTGTAAGGAAGCTAAAGAAGTGACCTTATTAAGTATTCTACATAATAAAAATAATATTTATCTTTAATATTAATATGATAATTCATGCTTTAAGATTAAATAGGGCTGATCTCATCAATTTTACCTCAAAGAACAAATGCAGCCATGAAGGTTACTTGGTGGGGCAAAAGTTAACAAAAATTGTGCTAATCTACCATAATATGCAACTGTGACATACATGCCCATTACAGACTAGGGATTAGCAATCCTTGATACCAAGGTATAAAGTTTCTTTTCAGACTTTTTTGGAAAAAAACTTGCTACTAGTTAGCTACATAAGTAAGGCTCTCACTTCTCTCAGGTAACCCCACTGGTGATAGCACAGCTCATTGCAGGGATTTATGGGAAGTAAAGAGAAAGAAAGGACAGGAGAACACTATGTGCTCAAAGACAGCTCACCAAGACTACTGAGGTGGAACCCGTCTCTCAAAGAGGTGACCATATGCTATGAAAATTGAAAAGTACAGAGTTTAACTTCTTGAAAGTTTTTAGGATTCTGTATTTTGCTACTTTCAGTTAGAAATTGCTATTGTTACTTATGAGTCAGAAAACTAAGAGTACAAGAATATCTGTAAGTGGTACTGCTACAGTTTCTTGGGGTTTTTTTTAATACTGAAGAATTAGAATTCAGACTTTAAAAAAGGCAAATCAAAGAAATACATGGGTGATCCCAATAACTGTGGTCATTTTGTGACAAATCCTGTAAGGTGAAGAAGATGAACAGATTTCCAAACATTGCGTAAAAACATAAATTAGTTTAAACTTTTACAAGTTTTGCAACAAGCATGTGAACCTTCATTGCTATTTAGCTGAGGGAATGGTGGTTTTACCTGCATGGGTTATGCACTGTTATTAAATACCTGTCTTTTAATAAGGTAATTATTCTTCCTGACATAATCTCTTCCTCCTACTGATTTTTTTCCTGTCTGTGTACTCAAAATTACTTTTCTTGTAAGCTGATTTTCTTCCATTTCTGTTGCTGCTAGCTTTATTTGAGACAACTGTCTGGTATGTTGGTCTTAAAATTTACACGGCCTGGCTGAAAACTGTTCTGGTAGGTTTTCTTTCATACAAGGTGGCTAATCTTTTAACAGAAGGTGTAGGTGATGCAGGAATGGAATTTCCCCAGGACACTCCAAAACAGAAGTTGTTATCAGATCCGATATACAGATAATCATGTTGAATTAGATGTAACAGCACAGATTGTTCTTAGTAATCCAAGTAAAAACCCAGCTGGCAGTGATATTGCAGTGCTATTATGGGTGTAATACTTGCATTTTCCAATTAACCCATTTTTTTGCAGTCATATCTATATTTGGCTGTAGCACTGACATTTTTAACTAAAATAGAGCAAACTTTCTTGTCTTTTCCTTGGGTTTTTTGCTTCCTGTTCTCTTCCATCTGACTTCAAAACCCTCTACCTGTTCTGAGTCTGACACCAGGCTCCTTAGGAGAGCAGGCCTTTTGCAGCTTCTAGAAAACTGCTAAATTTCATATGCCTTAATTGCTTTCCATTTATTACAAACTATTTATGCTGTTTTTACAATAAAAGTTAATATTTCAGTTAGTAAATCTCCAGTGATTCCAAAAGTTTTCTCTTGATTTATGCAGTTCATCTCTTTCAGTTGTTTTAGTGTATCTGTTCCAAAATAGAGGAGGTGATGGCAGTACATAGTTTTAATTATCAGGATAAAGAGCCCCATCCAAATCTTGACCTAAAGTTCTACTGTTTTCATTTCTGGATCAGTACTTACAGAATTATATATATGTAAGTACTCAGGTGGTAAGCAGGCCTAGTTTTGGATCTTAGAAATATATATGTGTGTGTATATATATATATATATTTACATAGATTTTTTTGCAATATTTATTTTAATATTTTAGATACTGGGGAAAAAACTGCTGCAATGCTTATTAAAAAAAATGCCTCTTATTTTCTGAATGATTATGTAAAATAGGATTTGAGATTAATTCCTGGTTGTACTGAAGTCTTTGTGAGGACTTCCACTGAAGTTCTCTGTGGATCCCATTTTCCATTAATAACACCTGGATCACCCATCGTGCAAATCTGACTCAGAGTGCACTGACTGTGTCTTCCAAGACTGTAACTTGAAAGCAGTATGTTCTGTGTAGGCCCTTCTGTGCCTTTTCTCTATTAAAAAGTGACTACACTTTCTAAAGCCCATCATGAAGTTCGATACAATGTCCAAATTGCGACAAAAATTGATTAACTTTTTTTCAATTTTCATTTTCTCAGCAGTCTTTGTCTTATGAATGGATGAATATAATTTTACCTGGAGTTCTCTTTACAGTCTTAAGACTGTCACAAGATTGGATTGGGTGTCACTTTATCTCCTTGTTGCAATCTTTGTCATGAGTTCTCACAGATCTTTAACGCTTGAAATGTTCTCATTCTCATTACATATTCTTATTCCCATAACAAAGATTATAATGAGACAAGAAAATGTCCTAAAATTAATCCATCCTCGTAACAGACTGTAACGAGGACAGAAAATGAAACAAAATTAATCCATTCTCATTACAATGTGAAGACTGTAATAAGAACAGAATATGGCATGAAATTTATCCTCCTTGTGACAATCTTAAATTGTACCAGGGCAGGAAAGCATACCAGATTAACTGGCCCTCAAGACAAAAGGCTCTAACTAGAACTGAGTCTTGATACCAAAGTAAGGTGTTGTTGCCATTAAAAATTCCCCCAAAATTATGATCCCCTGTTTGTGTGGAGATGCCATATGTAAATCACCTATCATTTTAAGACCCCCTAAAACAGTTTGAGTTTTACATCTATGTCACCAGAGGACTGAAAAAGTACATATAGTTTGTGATAACTACAACTAGTATTTAATTTAGAGTGCCTAACAGAAAACTCATTATGTGTATTGCACAAATTTTACCAAATATTTAAGGAAGTACTTTTGGCTTTGTAACTCTTCTGGATAACATAAAAACCACAACACCTCTCATTCTTCATATGTCCTGGACTTCATGCACAAAAAGCCTCAGGTAGTAAACTCCTCCTTAGCCCTCACATTAATCTTGTCAGTCAGAATTTCTGACCCACTAATGTCTCCTCAGCCATCCCTTACCAAAACCTGGACAAATGGGTAGATTTTAGACAGTATCAGTTTTCTAAGTTCTTCAGTAGTTTAGGTTGTGCTTGCACATGTGATGGACTGTTCTGGTTTCAGCTAGGATAGTTTTAATTTCCTTCTTTAGGTCTTATCTTGAGAGTCAGCATCATCTGGGGATTTGAATATTAAAGAGTTCCTCCTGCTGATTGTCCCTTTGGTGACCTTCCAAAGAGCTCTGTGTTGGGGATCCCATCCCAAGGTGCTGAGATCTCTCTGTGTAAATTAAGAATGGTATATGCTGCTCTAATAGGATGCAATAAGTTCAGTAGAGCAATCTTTAAGACTACATCTACAAGCTCCACATCTTCGGGGGGTACTTAGCTTGTACTCTGATAAGGAAATGGTGATCACTGAAAAAATCAGTGTCAAACATTGCCATTTGGGGGCATAAACAGGATTGAAATAAGATGAATGAATTTTTTTTTTCTTTTATGCTAATTTATATCACTTTAAGATGAAAGTACTCCCCCCTATCTTAGAATAATTTGGTAATCTACACTGGTTTAAAAAATACCACATCAAACAATAAACCAAACTAAACAAAACCAAAACCAAACAAATAAACTCCCATTAAAAACTCAACTTTTTTTTGGAGCCTCTGCCTCTAGTAATTCTGTAAAAAATAACCAAGACATAATCCTCTATGATTTTCTTGAGAGCAATTTACTTTTTGTGGCCTTATGAATGAAAATTACTTACCAATTCCTCTCTACTCTGTTTGACAGGGTGCACTCTTTTAAACAAGTTGTTAATATTTCTTCTGTTGTCCTCTCACTACTGATTTGTCATAGAGAAATAGACAGACTTTTCTTTTTACTGCTATAAACATGCACCATTACAGCTGGTAATTTTTGCCCACTGGTGTTCTTATACTGTCTTCTGAAAATGGTAGCCACACAAGATTTCATATCATTTGACTCCCAGGAGTTTCATGCTGTACACTGCTTACAGTTAGACATCATGACTGAAATCTAACTTTTGTACAGACCTACATGTCTTATAATACAGTCTTTTATTCACTAAATGTAAAGGAGAGGAGCAATAGATTAAGAGAATAATAGAAAATGTCAGTAAATTTTATTTTTATTTGTATCATCCTTTTCATCCTTTTATTCTTGCTTTTTTCTTTTTTTTTTTTTTAATTGCTTTAAATTCAGAAAGCCTGATTATAAGCATTCACAGTTCCTGCAGAATTTTGAAAAACAATCCTCTGCTTTTTCCAGCTGTTTTATTGAATGATTTCAATGAATGACTCAGCCTTTCTTGCTCCTTCTTGTCCACTCAGGTAAAAAACTATTGTCCAATAACACCAGTGAAAATCCTTCCATATGTCTGGCCTTTACTTATCTTAAGTGTAAGCTTACTGGGTTGGGCACTACTTGCTTTATCTCTTTCTTAAGTACCATTTATATGTGCAAAGCCATGGGCTTATTCTTTTCAGAAGCTCCTTATTTTTTTTAGCAGGTCTCAAACAGTAATATTTGTTAGCCACTCTCTCACCTCCAAGTTCTAAAAGATGTAAATCCCTCAAAGCTTCCATTTGCTGCTGGACCATAATTTCCAGTAAACTGCATTCCTAACATATGGTCAAGAGGGAGAACAAAAATAAAATGGCTGAAACTCAGTTCAGAAATCTGTTGCTGTCAGGGTATAAGTGGTATGTTGTCTAAAAGTGACCAGGGATTTTTATATCTCACTTTATTTTCAGGTAGTGTTCTCCACTGTCAAAGCAAATTTCTGCTGTGAGTGCTTTTCTGCTGAAAAATCCTATAAATCATATGATGAATGTTAAATATTTTATTCACAATTAATTAACAAGGTTTAATGGCCTAAATCTGACATGGATCTTAGAGATTCCTTTCATGTCTTATAAATATAGCAACAAAAGAAGAATGCATATGGAATTAGACATTTCATCTAGTTGTGAATTCAGTGGTCCTGTTGCTAACCAAAGTACATTGATATGTTCTATGTAAATATGTATGTTTCCTAAGCAATACGAAAAGAACCCGAAATTTTGGAGTGTAGTTTGTAATTTTGCTTAACAAGCTTACAAAACTTACCACAGGAACTGGTAACCCAAAGTACCACTCCTGGTTTTATTCTCATGTTTTACAATAATTTCTTCATAAACAGTTGGCCTAAATATATTCTTACAAGCATGGAAAAGGCCACTTTTGAATTTTGAAAAAACTGTAGATCTTTCTGTCAGTTTACTATCACTGACTCGGTATAAGTCACACCTAAAAAGTAAAATATTTATTTGACTACATACAGTTCATTACTTATTTATGAATGGATAAGTTTTTCCAGGATTTTGCAGAGTTAACTCTTCTCTCTGTAGCAGACAGGGGTGAAATAAAAGAGAAAGAGTAAGCAGACAGTACCATTGCCAGTGCAATCCAGGCAGGGCATACAAATACCTTTTGTTTCCTGCTGCTGACAGTAATCAAGCACTTAACATTTGGTTGCACTCTACTCCATAACCAGAATGCTAGGGAATGCTTGAAAAGAAACTAAAATTAAATATTCTCAATCACAATGTATATATAGATTTGTTTATTTATTTGAAATAATGATCTTGGCATCTTTGCCCAGCAAAATGTGACTACTGATTTTTTAAAATCTGTTCAGTTTTGTTTTGGTTTTGATTTTCCTGTTTTTTTTCCCCTTTGAATTTGTCTCTCTTGTTTAAAAACTCCAATAGAGTGAGAACCCTAAATACCTATTGCACACCCAAAGCCTTTAAACATTGGTTTAGTATAAGTGCAAAAAATAAAGTAATTATATTTTTAGGTGGGTTTTTTAATACTTTAGAGACCTTCTTTGGACAGATCTCTCTGTCCAACTAAGTGAGAGTTTGTTTTCAAAAAAGTGAGTGAATTTTTTTCCTAAAGAAGAAGACAAACTCAGTGTTTTAGCACCAGTCGCCTACCAAATGAAAAATAAGTCCTAGGAGCTCTGATCAACTCTCAGTGCCCTAGATTTTAGTTGCAGTTCTGTGTTATCCAAGAACACGTGCACATAGTACAGCTTATTCAAAATGCATTTCAATGTGTGGATATGGAGCAAATCTGTGGTGGGCAGAATTTACACACACAGGTATTTAGACAGAAGCCCAGTATTTTTTACAGATTTGTGCTGCACTGCCTCTCTCCCTTGAAGCTGGTATGTTCCCAGAACTATTCAGGTTGGCAGAGATTTCTTTAGGTCAGTGGGTCCCACTGTCTTGCTCAAGGAGAATCAGCAAGACCAGATTGCCTTGGTTCAGTTACATTTTGCATTTCTCTGTAGAAGATCCACAGCATCTCTGTGCAATCTAGGCCTGTGTTTGACCAACTTCACAGTAAAAAAGAAACAGTTCCTGATGTTCAGAGGGAACTACCTGTGTTTCTGTGGGTATCCCCTGCCTCTTGGTGACACTGAAAATATTCTGTCTTCTTCTTCCTTCTTGTTAGGTGTTTACATGCACCAGGAAGATCCCCCTCAGCCTTCTTTTCTGTAGTCTGAGAAAATCAGCTCTTTCTCAGCCTGTCCTCATGAAGAATGTCTAGAAATTCAGGACAGTGACCACTGAACTCTTCAACTGACCTGCTTAAAAATGGCTTGAACTCTAAGATACAGTACTGCAAGTGACAAAGTCCCACAAAAGTGACAGTTTTCAGTCAAAGCCATATCTGTGTTATGAAAACAGGTGGGGGACAGCATAAATTGTAAAAAGATTGAGAGGATAGTTCAGTTTGGCTGTTTTCATGAACTGTTACATGCCCTTCTGATTTGGAAGTCCTTTCAAGGATATGAAAATTCTTGTCCAGTTTTTATGTATTTATTTTTGGGAACTGATGATACAGGGTTTTTTGTCCAGCTTTGCAACAGAGCAAAGTCATAGTAGACCTGAGGAAAATAAAGAAATCCTCCTTTGAAGACATAGGTTATGTTGTCTTACTAAGAAGCACATGCTTCCTGGACTGTGGATCGAGTAACATCTTGACCTCTTCACATCTGGTCTATGAGGGGGAATAAAACAAGAAATAGGCTTTCAAACTTCATTTTATTAGGGACACCATGTAGTGTTTCACTGAGCAGTGTCAAGTTGCTTTCTCTACATACTAAGAGACAAGGAACCAGTCTTATGGTACAATCTTATTCGACTTCTTTATCAATGACTTGAACAAAGGGATACAATGTTCCCTCAGCAAGATTGCTGATGATACAAAACTGGGGGACTGGCTGATACACCCAAATGCTGTGCTGCCATTCAGAGAGACCTTGATCAGCTGGAGAATGTGTGGAGAGAAATCTAATGATGTTCAGCCTTTCACTCACCAGCACCCTCAAGTCCTTCTGGGCAGGGCTGCTCTTCATCAGTTCATCCCCAGCCTGGGTTGGCACCGGGTGTGGCCCCAACCCGGGTGCAGAACCAGCACTTGGCCTTGTTAAACCTCATGAGGTTCCCTTGGACCACTCCTCCACCTTGTCCAGGTCCCTCTGGATGGCATTCCATCCTTCAGGAGTGTTACCTGCACCACTCAGTTTCATGTTATCTGCAAACTTGGATGGGACAATGCCCTCAACCCCTTTGTCACTGATGAGAATATTAAATAACACTTGTCCCACTACAGACCCCTGACGGACACCACTTAGCACTGATGTACATTGAGACTCTGAGGCATTGATGACCACCTTCTGGATGTGACCATCCACCCACTTTCTTGTCTGTCTAATAGTCTACTCTATCAAATCTGTATCTTTCCAATTTAGGCTGTTTATCACAAACATTTTGCCAAATGCTAGCAAACAGTGTTCAGCAAATATGTTCCAGTTAGTATGCCCTACTGACATAAAATTATATTAACAAATCTCATGTCCTGAATACAAATTCTAGTCATCACATATGGCAAAAAATGGTTGCTAGTTTTCCAGTAAATTTTTACAATTTCTGAATGTATTATAATCCTGAGATATATGAAACAAATCTGAATTTTATTTTTCCTGCACTTAATTATTTAATCTTGATGACTATCCAAAACTGAGCTTGAAGCAAGAGTTTTAAGATTTGGATGCTGTATTTTTGACATGTTCAAATTAGATGCCTGAATGAAACTTTGCATTTAAGAACAGAAATGAGCAATATAATAATTGAACAAATCCTTCAATTAGAGTACAGAAAATAAGAGTAAATGGCAATTGCAGTAAAAAATTTTAGTCTGAGCTATTTTACTCTTAAAACACAGTAAGTGAAATGTAACTGGCCATAATCAGTTAAGGACTGTCGATATCTTCAAATACATATTTTTGCCATTGTGCCATAGCATTTTCACAGGAATGCTCTTCAAACAGTTCTCAAGGTTAATTTCACTGTTACTCCTTCTGGCAGGGCAAGAAGATACAATTCTTTCTCCTTGCTAATTTTTCCCCCATCTTGCTCGATATCAGCAAATTTTACTAATGCAAAATATTTTCATCTTTTGTCAAGGCCACTGTTTGAATTTGTCTGTTGTATTTTTAAAGGAAATACTGATATTTCAAAGAACATATGAAAAAAAATATTCTGCTTCTTGCTAGTAAGATTGCTGAGAATGTTGTATACCTTCAGTGACAACACTGTAGAACAAACTGGTGTGTTTCTACACTTCTGTTTCTGAGCAGTTAAAATTGAAGAGGATTTGCTTAAACGTGAGGAAAATTATTTGCCCCTTTGGCTGTATAACATATTGGGGAGAAAATTAAGTCTGTTAGTCACAATGTCAAACATTAGGATATAAATTAACTGTATAAACCTTAAAGTTTTACTTTGCAGGTCATGCCCATAAAAGATTCTTTTATTCCTTGTCTCACAGTAGTAATTTTACTGAAATAAGACCATTCTTCCATGTATAATCTAGGACTAGATGTAACAACAATATTATAAGTTCAGCAATACCTTTTGTTAATGCATATATTTCAAGTTTAATATGAACTTGTGTTCAGTTAATCGCACAAAACCTTTAGTTAGGGCCTGCTGCTGTGATTTGTAGCCCACAAATCTTTACCCATTCACATCAGCTGAAGATTTTATCTACAGGAAGTGTGCTACTTTACATTTGAAGCTACAGAATGTTTGGATGTGCTATCACCATTTACTGATTAGTCAAGAAGATATCTGAAGTAGTAGGAATCTTGTAAGCCAATCCATATGTTTACAGGTGACAGAAATCCTCAAATTCTATTAACAGATAGGTAGTTTTCCACATGCATCTGGCATGAAATCTTTTTGAAGAAGTTTATCAAAGGACAATACTAACATGTAATTCATATAAAATTATTGCATTACTTGTAATAAGAACTCAGGCAAAGATGACAGGATTCATGAAGAATGAAGATGATCCCACTTGCTGATATTTTGTAGTAACAAAAGACCTGCAAATAATAAACTGACATAGAACTACAACAGCAATAGAAAAATAACAACAAAGGTTTTGATTTCACTGTGCTGTTTAGCAGACACTACATTCTCCATTTCCAAGTTCAATACAGAAAAAAAAAAGAAAACCAGCCTGTGGAGTTTGGACACAGGTAGCAATTACGGTATTCTGGGACTAGACACAGAAAAATTAGTTATTCTGGCTATTTACATGTTGCTGATGTGGTTCTTAAGTCAAGCCTACTGATCTTGATTTTGTTAAAATGAGAAGTCATTATTTCCCCCTTTTTGTCCATACACATTGCTAATCAGGCTGAGAGATACTTTTTTTTTTTTTTTTAAATTAATCGATCTTTTATTGAAAAGTGATTTGAATTGATTTAAGTAGGGTTTCAGTAGGTACACCAAAAATCCAGAGCCAGCACACAACAAGCAGCAGAGGCACATGACTGCAATTCAGGGGAACAAGCAGAGGTAGCAGTGCTCTGTTAAGGTTTCCTTGGCTGATGAAAAGATTCAGAACTGACACAATTAAGAATTTATTTCTGCCAATATCTTTCTCTAGACTTCTAAAAACATGAACAGTGAGATTTAGCTTTGAGCATGTTCAATGCTCCAGTATTGTCCCGTATGTACTAGTACTTAGTGTACTAATGAAGCACAATAAATGAAGACAGCGGAGTCACCTACAGCTAAGAGAGTTGAGAAGAATTTTAAACATTATTTACCCATGCTCCTTTCTAATGAAACATAAGTGCCAATGGTTTAAATACTTCTGTCAATGATCAACTTAAAATGTTACCTTTTTCTTCCTCAGAGACACGCAGTCTGCAGAGATTTAAAATGAAAATTATATAAGAGTATACTAAATCACTGAGTTAACTGGAGTGATACACTCAGATCATACAGGAAGACATAGGTCAGATATGACAATCTAGAGCACCCATACAAATGATAGGTAAGCATGAGTTAACACTGTTTTGGGGGGAAAAAAAAAAAAAAGAAAAGAAAAAGTCCCCAACAAAACCCAGCCAAAACTAAAGGAAAGGAACAAACCAAAAGCCAAAATTGCTCAAACCAAAGCCAAAAGAGCAAGCAAACAATCATTCAAAACCAAAACCAAACAAAATCAACCCCCCAAAAAGTCACTTCCCTACCAAAAAAAGAGCAAAAGCCACAACTGTCGGGGAAATAATAAGAAACCAAATAAAATATTTTAAAAAATAAGGTGCCTTTCCACCTTAAAAAGAGTTGAGAGCTAGAAAATCTTTTGAGGTAGTTCAGAAAAATTTGTATTGGTTAATACGTATCAAGTGGAACTTGATAAAAGAAAAAAAATCAAGAAGCATAACTGAGTTTTAAAAAGCAAATAATTCAGTAAGTGGTCTGAATTTCTGAATTGCCTCTATACAGCTAAGCTGGGATTCAGCTTTGATTTGTAAAATACCGGCACTTCATATACTATTCAGTTAAAATGGAGGAAAAAAGCCATAAGATTATTTTTCATTGGGAATCTTTCACTGACTTCAGGGAACACAGAATCAGATCTCTGAATATGAGTTTGTTTCTGTTTCACAAGTTGCTTCCTGCAGTTTGCATAGAATTGACTTCCTTCACCCTACTTGGCCCAGAAAAAAAAACAGTTTTGAAGGCCAACTTCTTTTAGTTAAGGTGTTTGCCAACTTCATTCTTGCACATGCAAAATATACATATTATATATAAACAAAAATATACAAACAATAACTTCAACCACTACCATTCATGTCAGTAGAGTATTTTTTATATATATATATTGTATTAGGTATATTTTCTTAAATATAAAATTGCACAGGTCCTACTTTTAGCTAAACGTTTAAAACTTCAGGCACTGAGCAGTGAAGTAACTTACAACCCTTAATAACTGAACCTGCTCAGGACATTATTATATGAAACTTCAGAAGCACAATATAGAAATATTATGTACATCTTAAGTATTTTGAAGTTATGCTTTCCATTTTAAAATTTACCACAAATACTAAAAATTATAGTAATTTTATTAAATGTTTTCCCAGGTAATTGTCATGTTGCAGCATAAATTTAAAACTTACAACTTGATTGGGTCAGAATTTAAATTCAGCAGTTTTATCTGTAAAACAATTGCAGCTTCTGCGGTCTTTTGTTAAGAGGCTGTGTGTTAATTTTTGTTTGGTGAATATCACAGGGGGATGTAGGACTGTAGATTTGTTAAAAAGAATTCATAATAAGAAAGACCCTGAATAGTTTCCATTAAACACATTAAAGAGTGAAAAAAGAAATTAATACTTTCTTCATGTATGAAGTGCAAAACAAAAGACATGGCGTAGGTGAGAACAGTAAGAATATTATCATAAAATAATGCTGACACTTGGTCGGCATGATGACAAATATGATCAGCCCCACAGCAATCTATCAAGATAGTTCTTGTAGGTCCTATTCAAAGGTGAATTTTTAAAAAAAGATTTCTAGAAAGCTACTATAAATTTTGCATACGTATAAGCAAAGTAGTATTGCAGAGTAGAAAGCCAAACATACTTGTTTGAAAAAGTAACGATGAGTGTTGTCACTCTTGATTAATCAGAGGCACAAATCAACTTCCAGTAGTGAATGAAAGGAGACAGATACGGGCACTGATTGAGTGTGAAATGCCTTGAAAGCAAAAGAAAAATAGGTCCCATTTTAAATAATAAGAATTTGGAAAAGAAAAAAAAGGCCACAACCCACTACTAAATAATGTTGCTCTACCTGATGTCAGGTACATACCTACTATAGGGCAACATATTAAGAAACATTAAAACAAGAGCCAATGCTTAAGAAGGAATGTTTCTCTCTTAGACACTCATAGGGGGAAAAAAGAAATTGAAAATAAAAATTAAAATATTTCTTAGAGCAAGAAAAAGAATTCATCACATGTCTACATCACAAAGTGCTTATGCATTAGTTCTAAAATAAAGAGTTTACAATTTAGACCACCGCATCCCAAAGCTCTAGAATATAGCAACAGCAACTCTGCAGAATGTTTTTAAAGCTATCTTCAGAATGTGCATTTTAATTATACTAATTCATAGTGCTAGAGGAGTTAGAGACAGAAATCTACTGAAATAACACATATCTATACAAACACACAAGCACCAATCATATGCTCATCAAGAATGTAATTCCTTGTGGATCGTAAACATGTCTGAAATTGTACCAATGTTGATCATGTTGCAAGTTAAAAACAATCCACTGATCCAACAACGAAAACCCTAAAGTGTGGAACTTAAGATAAAGGTGAGAAGAAAGCATTTATACAAGAGTGTGTGTGTGTGTGTATGTTCAGCTGTGAAAGCCACCACTGTAGGCTGACAGATCCCTTTCCAGTTAACATTTATCTTCCATCTGTATTTAGAATATAGTTAGTAATTCACATATTTCTTGTCTTCTTCCTTCAGACCACAGAGAATGTGCAATTATGAATTAATATTTCAGTTTAATTTCAGATTTTAAGGTAGGTGTAACAAATAAAATATCTAATGCAATACAATACTTTATACATTTAAAATGTATAAGGAATCCAGCAGAAAAGGCCCAACCCTATAATATCCAAAGTTTTCTGAGAAATACTATTCTAAAAATTTGAGCTTAGTTTGATTGTAAATATTATCTTGAGCTAACCATTTAAAGTGCCACTACACCTTCAACTTCTAAAACTATGCTTCCAACCTAATAATAATTTTCCAAGCTGATATACAGGTCCAGTGAATTTCATTCCAAACTATTTTGTTTCAAAGCTACATTTCAAGCATTATACATCATGAGGCTGATGGAAGATAAATCCAGGGCTTCCACTGACATCTGTATGTCACATCCCAGTTAGCATTCCCTACTGTCTGCATCTACTCTGTAACAATCATTCATGGAAGCATAGGTTAGAAGTGGTTTAGATGAGCAACCTAGAAGAGTTTATAATGTTAGGAAGGAGCTGTTCAAACAGAGCACTCAAAGACTGGCAGCTACATATAATTATGAATGTTCTTTATTGGTGCCATTAAAGTATCATTTTGAAAATTACAAACTCTCTTCCCCTTGGCAATGACCAGTAAATTAATAACACCAAGGGCACTGGGATGGCTTATTTTTTTCAGACACATTACCCTTGAAATATATATATATATATATATTCCATGACCATAGGAACACAAAACATTGTTTTTAAAATATTTCTTCCAGTGATTATAATGAATTGTTGGCTCCACTTAAAAAATAACATTAGACACAATATAGAATGATTTGAATTGAAAAAGTGTATGGAGTTATTCAGGTTATTGTTCAGTCACTGTAGGTGTTGTTTTGGACATGTTTGTCCAACATCTACCATCTGAATATAAAGGAAAGTTGGTCACTGACTTTGACTGATCAATGACAGTACACTCAATCCTGCATTCACCAATCTTTTCAGCTGCATGAAAATACACAAACAAGTCTGCTAAACCTTTGAATTTGTCAGCATTTTCCCACATGTAATGCCATCCACATTCATTGTAAAATATAGAAAAGGAAGCAAGGTTTGCACATTAACCAAAAGATAACTGCTTTTCCTTCTCTGCAGCCATTTATATCCCTAGACTATCCAAAACATGTTAATACAATCATGATCCTGCCCATCTGAGGACAGTTCAGTAGGGAATCATCTCTTAATAACAGACAGCTATAGTTTTTTTGTGGGGTTGGAGAAGTTGTAGAGGGGGAGGATGTGCGGATTGGGAGGGGAAGGTTGTTGGAGGGTTTTGTGTTGCTCTTTCCTGGTCCTGGTTCATTTGAGCTGTGTAGAGAAGCTAGATATTGACAGGACAGAGTTCATTTACATAGAAGGCATGAACCAAATGTCTCACGGTCCACTGTCCTGGAACATAGATCTATTCTTATCCTATTAGTTCTTCTGTGTAAAAGCAAATCTTTGCAAGATGTCATCTTCCTGCTCCATGACATGCCTCCTACAATTTTACTTAAAAAGCAACGTGATGGAAATTTTTATCAGATGCTTTATCCAGTCCTTGAATTTTCTACGGTGAGACAAATAGAAATGCATGCCAGTCCTCAGCTTTAACAAGGCCTTTTACTCCAAAAATTAATGTCAGAAGTTATGAATGGCTACAATATTACATTTCCTTATTTTAGAGGGGTATAAGCAGCAACTTAAAGCTGTCTTGAAGTATTAATCAACATAAAATTTTTGATTTAAAAAACCTAGATCCATCAATGCCCAATAAAAGTTTGTAACAAAAATCCCTCTCCCCAACTGTGAACTTTCTTTATTCTTTGAGGAAGGTCTTGTGTGGTGTTTTAAGTAGAGATTGGTGTTACTCACTCATACCAGTGACTATGGGCAGGTCTCTCTCACTCATCCTCGAAGAGTAACCCAGTTTAAGGGTGGAATCTTTGTGCACACGCTGAGAAAGGCATGTTAGAATTCCTTATGGTTGAGAAGAGGGACTGAGCTTTTATTGGATACAGGAATTGACTGTCAGTCAGATTTCTCCAGGTCAGCTGTGTCAGTTCAACAGCTTTAGATTAGTTATCAGCACTATCACTTGTTGGTTCCTCTGTCAGGAACTTTACTAGGTCTGCCACATCTTCACCTCACTGTAAGCATGTTCAGCTTTGGGATTACTGACTCTGGCTGGTTTTAACGTTATTCAACACCTTCTCCATTCACCACTAGAAGCTTTGCAAATAGGGTATTCTTTAAGTTGTTTTATGCCCACTCCAGACACAGCATCTAGCTACAGTTCCTTCCACTTGAAACAGTCTATTCAATTCTAAATTTCTTACAAAGTCAGACACACCGAGAAATGAAAAATCTGTACAAAGCTGTGTCACGATGATGATGATAATAATAATCTAAACAATAGTTAATGGCCATGATCCACAGGTCTACAAGTATTCATGAAATGAAGTTTGCATTAACCTTTTACAGAAAGAAGTTGTTAAATATTTATTAAACTGAATTACACATACCACACAAAGTATTGGTGACATCAATCCTTGTATGTATTAAAATTTCAGGCTATTTATTTCACATTAGCAACCAGCTTTATGTGACTTTCAGAGGAATGCCTGAATGGTCTACATTTCAGAAAACATGCCTCAGGGTTAAATAGGATTAGATCACCTCTTCATATTCCACATCAAAGGCAAAAGATTGACTAGAGTGTTCATTTAAGTTTTCTTTACTAACATTTCAAAGTTGTCTGATTTATTTCTGATTTAAACATACATAGTAATAGAGGTTTAATTCTGCAATCTAAATCAAAATGAGTTTTGATAGTGTTCTTAAAATACATTCATTAATTACAAATCAGATGTACCAAGTATTTTTCCAATCCACAAAGAAGTAATGTCAGTTATAAACCACAAAAGTGAAGAGACTCCTCCTTCACACATGAGGAAGAAATCTTATTATTTTCAGTGAGAACACTTATCTGAATAGTCATTCCCATCCATAAAGAAGGAAGCCTCAGACCTCACTCCGGATTTCATTAAGGTCTTCTGTGAATATAGCCCTTAACTGAAGCTTCACACACCATCTCATGTCAAAACACAGCATTCCCAAGTTTGGTGACATGCTTTTACCTTGCATTAGATGACATATCTGGGACTTAGGACTAAAGCATTAACAATTCCTATCTTCCAACTCTTAGTCCAGCAATTCAGTGGAAAATTCCATAGGACAAAAGACACCAAAACCAAACTACAACCCACTGTCTCCTCTTCCCTCCCCCCACACTGCCTCTCTCTCTCTCTCTCTTTCATTCCACCCCCTTTATCAGAACCCTATATAGTAAAACCAAACCTGACAATTTTTCTATTACAACTCTTTTATGAGTTGTTTATTCTACTCTGAACAAATTTTGGCTTTGTGCAGTAAAGGGTCTCTTTACAGGTGATATAACCCAACCGAAGGCAGAAAGCCCTGCAGAGTTAGCTGAAGTAAGCACTGCATATTGCATATTGAAATGCTTGCTTCTGGTCACAACTAGGATGGCTTCACGCCAGAAGCATAGAACCCCTGTCAAGAAAACCTGACAGAATCAATCATATCTTTTGTGAAAGTTTAGGGAAAGATTAATCCTAAACCCAAACCAGAGTTTATGTGTTTGGTTGGTTTGTTTTGTTTTTGGTTTTGGTTTTTGTTGTTCCTGGTTCTGTTTTTATTTTTGTTTTTGTTTAACACACAGTCCACAAATCTGAATGCAATGGCTGTTTGTTTTAACAGAAAGGAAAAAGCTAAAACTGAGCTTATAAGATGATGATTATTAGGAAATTAAGGAACCTATGACTACTCATGACATTCTAGTTCTCCGAATTAATTAGAATAATTTCCAAGCAATCTCAGTTTAGGATTTCAGACTTCTAGTATTTAAATTGGTCTTTATATGGGAGATCAAGGGTAATGAAAGTCCTGAAAGGAAGATAGCATCTTGAAACCAAATGATCAAAGACCTTCTGAGAAAATAGGGTTAAATACGGTGAAATATGTTTCCCAGCCTTGGCATCCAGCAGAGAGCCTCACTGGTGTCTGGATAAGCAGGGGAAAACCTTGCACACAGATGTTGCTATCTCCCCAGTAAAGTCATATTAGTAAGTGGAGGACATTGATAGAGATTACAAAAAAAAAAAAAAATGTTCTGGGGGAGTGGATTAGACAGAAAACACAGCACAGGCTTTGAAAACAGAAAGTCCACTCCTGTATTTACATTTTCCAAATACCACTGGTGTATGTGGAATTAAACTTAGACAATAAATTATCGTTCTCAGGACACATTTCAAGATATCACTTTAATTATTCCTATCAGTCCTACTGTCCCTTGATCTCCCATTTCTGCCTCCCTCAGCATATGAATGATACTTTCCATGTTTCCAGCAGTTTTGCAAAGCAGTTTTTGTGCACCCAATCTGCAGGTGCAGCGAAGGCCTTGTCAAGGGGAATAACATTATCACTTTCAAAAGCAGCTACATTTTGTTGTTCATACTCATATCTCAACAGGGACAGTAAACAATGTGTCCAGAGAGTTGTAACATGCAGCCAATGAACCATGATTTTTGTTTGTTTGTTAAAATGTAGAAATAAAGTTTAAAGAATCGGTGCACTAGCTTTGTAGATTTACCATATAAAACCCATCTTTTTACCAATATGAAATAAAAAAACCTCCTCAGTTCCATGTGTGAGACTGTTTGACTCCACACCAAGTGATGAATCCCACCATTATGGGTGACAGCAGGTCTTCCAGGTCTTGAGAAAAGCGTAAGTTCTCACAAAAATTAAGCATCTGACAACCAACTTGATAAGTCTTATTGTTGCTAGTAGAGATGACTTTTAACTTATAAACTTTTTCTCTCTCCCATGCATTTGGAGTATTGGTAATTCAAGTAAGCCTTTTCACAGGTCTTAAATAAAAAAAAGCCCCAAATGGTGCCATATACTGAAACCAGAATATAGTTACTAACCTGTAGTTCATCTTCAGCTCAATTCTATGCAGTTGACTACATTTTCTTAAAGAACTCTACATTTTCCTCTGTGTGTCAAAAAAATTGCACAGATTAATTTTTTACATACTTAATACTATTAAGTCTGTGCTGAATCTTAGGCATCAGTGTTGTTTGCCTCAAACTTTCACTTCTGTTGTAGCCCACATCAGTTTTTGCTGGCCAAGTAGCTCAAATAAAAGGGCATTGTGTAAAGAATATAATGTATTTTTATTCTCCTTAACATATAGATCTATATTTCAGGTTTATTCTTGCCACAAGGGGAGTTGATCTTGATCTGACTCCGTGTTTCTTTTTCCTGTCTATAACCTTCTTTGAGAAATGGATTTAAAGAGTAGGGGATATATGAAAACAGAGAAATTGGGGTACCTCACCATGCATTTCAAACAGCATTGTCAGCCTGACTACAAATGTATAGAGAAAAGTGACATATGAAAAAATGAAAGGCTAATTTATTAAACTCTCAGTTAATAATCCAAACCTGCATAAAAAGATACTGGCATCATTTGCTCTGATATAATGACTAAATATTGATTTCATCTTAAAACCTGATTTATTACAAGCATAATATTTTAAGCATTTATCCAACTGAAGTATTAAACACATCCTGGTTTAATGTTCTGTCTAAAACATATGAATTCCTAAGAAGTTCTGTAGTGCTTATTCCCATGAACTTCCAATTGAAAATAATGGAAATATAGTCACACAAACTGAAAATCTGCTACACTTTGGACCTATCTCACAGTTGCTGGGAGTCAGTGTTCAGTGAATTCAGTTAGTGCTAACTCAAGTGTGTAAAGCCCAGTTATGCAAATGCTACCTGAATGGGCTGTCTGTAATGTACAATTTATTCTTTGGATTTGATCCTTTAAGAACCCAAGTGCCTTTTACATGATGCCTACATGTGTGGAATTACAAACTGCAAAATCTCTTGCAAAACTCAGATAGTTAATAGTAAATCAAATAATAAACATAGAACAGTTTTTTCTTCTTTTACCCACTGGTATTCTGAAAGTGTAGAAGCTCTCTTGTTTGTTTTTGTTTTTGTTTTTTTATAGTTATTCCATAGAAAAAGAATCATTAAACATATTTATAGGCATACGTTTCTGTCCAGAGACTTTTATTTATTCCAAATATCAGGGTATCATATCAACCCTAGGGAAAAATATTACTATTATGAAACAATGAAACTGTACATTCTGCATGTCAAATAAAAATCCAATGTCTCAGTCTCAGATCAAAATTTGCCTTACCCCGAATCACAGTTTCTAACTAATCTTGTAAAGCTATGTGCTTAGTGGTTATCATTACACTACACTATTCAAGCCCAAAAGAATATTTTAGAAATTATTTTTCCTTTTTCTCTAACATAATAGAGTCAGAAAACTGTTCTCTTTACATGATACTCTTATTTTTCTTAAACTGAGAGAAAATTAAAAAATTACATCCCCAACTGTATCTTTATTCAGTGATTTCATACCAAACTTCGTGGTAAAAGGGAACTTGTGAGAAAATAAATTTTTTAATATAAAAAATATAAAATCTATTGACAGTTATTAATATAAAGAGAAACCTGTAGAATCACTGTACATAAAGGAAAAAAGGACACAAAACAAACCAAAAAAAGTAAACAAGAGACAACCCCTCACACAACTTAGAATTTCTCATGTTCTACAGACACTTCATGTTAATATAAAATAATAAAAATTAATAATTTTTTTAAAAATGCAGTTGTGTCAGAAAAGTAGATATTTTACTTTTGTTGTGATTTAAGACCACCTGGCAACTTAAACCACTGGTTCATTTTCATCCTCCTTCCTAAGGAGAATCAAAGAAGAAACTTTTAAGTTAAGTTCTTAACTTTTAAGTTAAGAACAGTTTAATAATTGAAACAAAGTGAAATCATTGTCATTTATACAACCCAAAGAAAACACAGAGATGTACAATATAATTGCTCACCTCCTGCTGACCAAGGCCAATTCCCATCCTTGAATACTGATCAAAGCCCTCCCCATTCTGTGTAAATAAGTAACTCTTATTATAAGTATTATTTAATAAATAATCTGGTTAACTCCCCCAGTTTATATGCTGGGCATGACATTCTCTAGTGTAGAATACCTCTCTGGCCAATTCAGGTCACCTGTTGCAGCCTTGCCCCCTCGAGCATTTTTTGTGTACCTTCTCATGGAAAAGCAGGAGACACTGAAAAAGTCCTTGACTTAGAATAAACACTACTTCGGAACAACTAAATGTTATTAACACTATGCTCATATTCAATGCAAAACCAGCATTGGACCAGGTACTGAGAAGAAATTAACTCCATCCCAGTTGAAACCAGGGCAACTTTTAATCCATTTCTTGTGTAACTTAGCCTACTACAAATCCCAGATGCTGTGCATCGAAACTGGTGCTTTTTTCCCCTTTTTGTTTATTTTTTTAAGTGAAACAGAATGCACCATTTAAATTAAAGCTAACAGGAATAACGCTTTTTTCTTAGTATGGTTTAACACTGTCATGCTGATAGCAAGATATCTGACAGTGACTTTGACCACCAGATTCTCAGCTCTCTGTAAACCTCCCAGTTTCCAATGATTCAAACAGAGTTACCTCAAACAGAAAGGGAGAAAATGGTAATCTTTCTTTCACATTATTTATCCTGGCTATAGGGAATATACCACTGGTGGAATATACCACTGGTGATATATACCACGTGGAAAATCCTGTGCTGCTAGCTTCTGGGTCAAGCTGTTGGATAGTTTCAGGCAGTGTTTTCTTGTAGCCTACTGTTTTCTGGTGGTTTCAAGAGTGTGAAAACAGCCACTCAACAGGGTTACTCTTACAGAAAAGGCAAAGCAGAGTTATCTTTCAAAAGGTGATATCAGATATGCAAACTGACTGACACAAGTTTCTAACTGACTGGTTAAAATGGGAGGGAAATACATTCAGAAAGTACCTGTTTACACATCAAAACGTTGTTGTATCCTCTTTCTGAAAAGCTACAGAACTGTATTTTTCCTCTTTTCAAAGGATGTTAAAACATTGTTTTATTTAATGTGAGTATCTTGTAGATACATTTCTTCTCTTTTCTCAGAGTATCTAGGATGTGGCAGAATCATTTGAAAAGGCAAAGGCTTGTCTCCTTTCTAAAGATGTATTATTTTAGAAAACATTTATGACACTTCCTCTTCCTTTGATCCAATGAGGTTAATTTGGATATAGTTCAAGTGTGTCTGAGCATCTGTCTTTCAATCCATCCTGTTGTGTATGCAAATTGGACACTTAGGAATGTTTTGCCTTTGACTCAGTTTATCTGAGAGCAAACATTGTATTCTCAGATCTTTGTAAATGTATATGTGAATCACAGTAATGTTAAATCAAATATTTTTATTAGTATCTTTACCATTTACATTCTGTTTTACCTAAATCTTTTATCTGCACAATTAGGAAATAAAATGTCAGTAAACTGAAAATCATTAAATAGTTAAGGACTTCCTGGACTCTCAAACTTAGTCTTAAGTAATTGATGACATAGTCTCTAGTTTTAGTTATGTGAAATTAAAGAAATCAGCTTTCCATGGCTACGTTCTGCCAATCACTTGCAGTATTGGCATTGGGATTAGTGGTTGGACTCAACCTTTGATACCAGCTTTGAGCAAAATGCAATCCAAAGTGTCCACCTATCTATAAATCACCCTATAGGTAACCCTCAGCTAGGATTCCTGCATTTCATGTGATGGTCTGAGGTAACTGCTGTTAGGACTTGATTTTTAATGGCTATGCATTTATTTATGTTCTCTGCAAAACCCTTGCAAGTTAAGATAAAAATAGCACTGCCATAAGGATTGTTAACCTGAAGGCCATAACAAGCCTCTTTTCTGGATGGCAAGACTGAAGATTTTTTTGTCTCTGTTGCAACAGTAGTCATCAGTACTGTGAAACTTAGAGTCACTGCAGTAAGATCTCTCTTATGAGTCAGGATAGGGTGCTGCTGGTCAAGCTGGGCTTGTGTTTTGTATGGGAATCACTTGCCTCTCTCTAGTACACTTTTGTAATTAATATTGTTGCTCTAACTGCTCATTTCTTACCTTATTGCTGTTTCCAGTAAGTTGTTCATACCTCAGCCCATGACCCTCACCTTTTGAACTGGGTCTCCAGTTCTCCTCTTTCAACATGCTGCAGAGAGGAGGGAGAGGGAAGAATGAATGAGTGAGCGAGTGGTGCTTGGTTTGCAGGGTTTTGGTGGAAGCAATAGATTTAGAATACCATTCCTAAACCACAGCAGGCTGTTACAGAGAAATCAGCACAACTATGAAGCAAAAGAGAAAACTAATAGCATGCAGCTATATAAAGACTAATGTTTAAGGCAGGTGTTTACTCAAGAAGCACCTATCAGCTTTTCCCTGAACGGTGACTACTAACTGAATTCATAAAGTCTCAAATGTATAGTAGATGGAACACTTTAATCCATTTCAGCTACTAGGACTTGGTAAGAAAGGAATTTTTTTCTGTCCTAAACAAAATACACAGAAAGCATTTCCTTCAAATCACGTAAAGCTTTAAAAAATAATCACCCAGTTCAACACAGGCAACTAAGCAAGTAACCTGGGCTTCACAGGGATGACTGATGCAACAACAGAATTAATAGATAAACACTACAAACCCAACTACAGTTAAGTAAATGTAAAATGGGAATTTGCATGTGCCTTGAGTCACCTTTGATTTAGTTATCCCAATTGATTATTTTCTGAATTCTAGTAGGAGAGTTATATAAACGTGAAGTGAAATTTAGCAGTTTGTTCAAAGTTAAGTCTTCTGGAAACTAAAGTGAATGAATATACAGAACACAGAGACTCACTAAGCATTTTAGCCTTAGGTGCTGAAAATCAGGTGTAAGTTTGTCCCGCCTTAAATTTTTCTGTAAAACACCAAAGCACTTGTAGTTGCTACTGAGTTGCATATTTTATTGTATTGAAAAACATTTCTTTTTTCATTCAAATTCTTTTACATGGTTTTCCTTCTAGTAGTATAAGGACAAAACTGAAAGAAGCAGTGTCAATGTTTCAAATGGAACATCTTTATCTATATACTCTTCACAGAATATAAGGTCCAAACTCTACACCCTTGTGGTGCTGAATTCCCCCCCACCCTTTTTCCCTTGCCCCTGGCCCTGGCCGCTCCCTCAGCTTCTCCCTGTTGGCTCCTGTACCCCAACTCGCCCACGTACCACCCCTGGGCCCTAAGAAAAGCCCCTGCACCGGGATCATGAAGTCCCTCTGCCTCTGGGAACCACCTCAGCAACACATATGGTTAAAGATCCCCTAAAACCCTCATGGAGAGACCCTCCTCACCTCCTTTGCTGTCACTGTGTTGGGGAGCTGATAGCTGGCCAGAGCAAGAATGTGGAGCTGTCCAAAAAGGAGTACAGGAGGACAGGATGGCTGCCCTGCCCTAAGCAGCTCTGCTGAGCTCCCAGGGAGAGCTACAGCTTGCTAAGCCAGACCTAGCCATGCAACACACCCTCATGAGGATTCTCTCCCAGTGCCACGACTCTTTATTCAGCTACACTTTGCTCTTTGCTAAGCTTCCGACTTGGGCTGACTTTTCTGTAGTACACTGAGTGGGGGGCATAAACATCTCAAAGGTATGTGAAGCCCCATTTCCTTCCAAAATAGTTTAAAAGGTGCAGCTGGTGTGTCAACATGATGTGCAAGTCTTGAATGGCAGCAGCCGTGTGATATTGTGATGAGGCACCAGCAGGTCCAAAAAAAGTGTGCTGTCCTAAAATGCTGACAAGAGGCCTGCACAGAGCTTGACTCTCAGCAAAGCAGATTCACAACAGTTAATGCAGTGAAAAGCATACACATCTCAGCCATTCAGAGTGTTACTGAGATATGTGTTTTCAGCCCCTCCTTTAAAGCTCATCTCAGGATATTTAGACCTTTGTTCTACTTCTACTGCAAACTGGATCATTTGAGCCATTTTTATTTGCATATCTGTGTAAAAGGACAATAAAGATTTTCTCACTCATCATATGTCAAATAGGATGAGGGTAAACACTCATCCTTGGACAAATTTGTATGAATAACCTGACCTGTATTTTCTGCAATGTGGAAGCTGCAAGTCAGCTCTGTGCCAGTAACACACTAAGGGACATAATTGCAGCACACACAGAACAAATGAATCCTGTTCAAAGTTTTATGGAAGTTCCAAGAAAAAGCAAAAATCATAACTTGAAAAGCATTTTTTTGTTATTTCAGATGCCTGTGCCTAGTGTAACTATCAGTGTGTGAATCATCACATACAGATGAACTGTGAGGTGAGAAATTAATGTTACTTCATTTAATCCAAATAATGGAATATTACATTGTAGAAATCTGAAATAACTGTGGATGTGAAGAACGGAGACAATAACTGGGTTTTCAAATTATGGCCTTCAATGAAACTTATGGAATGGAAGAAATGCTGTGTGGAGGAAATTATTAAGCTTTAGAACCTCATATATTAAAGTCTCTCTGCTGCAACATAAAAGATATGGTATTAAGTAAGCCCCATATAGTGTAATTGAACATGTTCAAAGAAAAGGTAAAAATATTGATAAAAAGACTGGATCAGGAATAAAGACAGAATGTAAAAACTTTCTGTAAAATTGAATTGTATTAAAGAGTTTTAACTTTAAAAGAGGAGAAAAATGAAAAAAAAATTAATTGTAACATAGAGATATGTATTAAAAATCAGACTAAAGCACTCCTGGAAGGAATACATGACAATCAATAATTACACATTATATTCACTCAAAGGTGGGAGAAATTCAATTAATATTTAGTCTTATTAAGAAGGTTTAAAATCAGGTTTTGTTTCTTTTTGTATTAAAGAGTTTTCATGTAATTCTACAGGAGAAGATTTAATAAATACTCTCTGCATGGATATTAGAGGATTTTACTGGTTGCTAAGCTACTGGAAAACCCTTTTTAAAATTATTCTGTGTGTAAGTATTTGCTGGAATAACGTGCAATGGAATATTACATTTGCTATGAACGCACAGACAGGGAAAGTATTTATGAAGTCTGTGCAAGACTGTCCAAATTTTTGAGCCTAAGAACATAAATTTGTTCTGGCTACACATGGGAGAAGGGTTCCAGCAAGTCACACTACTCAAGAGTGAAGCAGATGCTGGCCTTAAGCAAATTAATGTAATAGATGAAACATTCAGAATTGATTTTCATCTCATAAGTCTATTTTCAGGTCTTTTTTTCAATCTGTGGCAAACAGGGTGGGGAAATGACCTAGTGGAATGGTGTACAACTGAGAGTAAAAGTGAGCTGTCACCCTTTAATCAGCTCTCTACACATGTAACAACACTCACTAAGGCCTATTGAAGTAAAATTGTGAAAAGTAACAAGTACTTTAGACAAAAATATTAACAAAAAGAACCCCAACATCCAACAAATCAAAACCCTTCTTTAGTGCTTCTGCTATCCGGGAGGTTTATAGTTTCTTCAAACAAATAAGCAAAGGCAGGTCAATTGTTTATGTACTATTTATATATTATTTATACTTCCAGTGAAAACTAGGAGACCATTTTCAGTAAGCCATTTTCTCATCACCAGCCTGAATTTTATTATATTTTTTAAATTTTGATTCCTCATTATCAAAGTATCTGGGCACTTCTTAAAGTCTGTACATCCTCAGAATACTCTTATGAGACAGGGCATTGTTGTCATCACTCATTGTAGCACAAAAAAAGTGCTTATCAAGTTAGTTGGGACTAGGTTTGGATCCTTGGTATTGGTTCATCTTTTTTTTATAGGAATGGAAGTCAGATATAAAAGGAAATGTTTCTTCTTTTCTTTCCTTTTCTGCTTTTTTTCCCCCTTTTCTCCCTCCTTTCTTGTCCCCATCTTGCCTCACCCAGCCCCTCCGCAGTTATCCATAGTTTTAAAAATAGCTGGATGCATATAAATTTGTTGTCATGTATCAGGGAACCGCAGAGTCCTCTGCATTTTTCTGCTGCTGGACTAAGGTTTCCTGTGTCTCTGCAGATCAGGCCTTTGCTGGTGGCATCAGGATCAAGGTACAGCATATGGCTCTCTGCTGGAAGTGTAACTAGAGAGAGGACAGATCCAGTTTCTCCATCAGCCCTGCTTCAGTGTGAGTGTAAGAAGGAAAGCAATGCCATCCCATTCTCATCCTTGTTCACATGTTCATATGCATGAGTGGGCAGCTCTCTGATTTCCATCAAGGAACATGTCTCATCTTACATCTCAGGGATGCAAAGAGACACTTCTAAACCTCTCAAAACCCTGTGATTTACTTCAAGTTATTCTGCATTTTCATGAAGAAGAAGTGAGACATTCCTTTTTTTGTTGCTGTTGTTGTTCTGAATGTATATGATGCAATTTCCCATTTCCTGTTTTGCAGCACAAGTTCTGAAAACATTCTTTTCTTAAGAAACATATATTTTATTGCCCTTGTAAGTTTAAAGCTCCTCAGTGCAACATTTTACAAGAACAGAAAATGTCTGAGAACAAGAAAAACAAAAATGGAGTTTCTGAAAGAAAAAACTACATCCACAGCCTTTTCAAACATTGAGACCCAAGTGTCTGCACCTTTCTAAACTTTCTAAAGATTTATTTGGTTCAATTACACACATTTATTTTCTGTACTTTCTAAATCACTGTTGCTTTTGAATCTTGTTTTATATCTGTTCAGGATAAGCTGAAGCATCCCTTTTCTGTGCTCAGTGAATGTGTTTTACAGCATTACTAAATCAGTGTTACGGATTCCTTCAAATCAAAGTTGCATAACTGTTTGAATTCATGATGCCTTATTACATGATAAAGCTTTTCAGATTAGATCATAAGTAAGTGTAAATTCTTAAGACTGTTCTTTCCCAAACCTATTGGTACTGCATGATTACATTCAGACTTAGCATAGGTAACTGTGTGAGTCTGCTCTAATTTCTAGCAAATTTATACACAAGAACAAAGGCAACCTTTCCTGTCATACCAGGTGCAGAGGGATACATTAAACTAACAAAGCAGAAAGGGGACTCAAATTGAAGCAGTTTTTAAAATGACAGTTTAATGAAAGCAGTGTGAAAATACAGTCAGTTGGATGGAAAACATCTGTCCTCAGCAATTCCTGAATGATGGAATGTTATGAGATACTTAAAAGAATTTTTTAGCAGTCTATGTCTCTATCAACCATTTTTCAGGTGTGACCTGTTCCTTTTAATATCACAGCAGTGACATTCCACAAAACCTTTCAAATGATCTGTAGATCCTGTTGTAATCCTTCTGCACTAAAGGAATCCTTCAGAAGTGTTGCATGCCATCAGTCATTAATACATAATTAAATTAAAACTTGTTTTGTGTTTTAAATAAAAATCTGGGAGTGTAAAACACTGGTAGAGACTTACAATATAATGTAGTAATGTTATTCAGAAGATATGAAAATGAAAACCTTAATAAATGGCATTACATAAGTCTACTACATTACCTATCATTTTATCTGAATCCATAAATGCTAACTATAAACTGTGATGAAAGTCATCCCTACAGATTTTCTCAATTTGCTGATGTTTCTTTAATGGCTTCAAGAAATATTTCTAATTGATCATTTTCCATTTCTGCCCAGTACTTTATACTCCACCTTGCATTTTCAGAGCAGTATGACACATCCAAATTGTGCCCTTACTGTAACAAAAAACTGTCCTTGATTGACAGCAGCAGCAAGCTCGTCACTCCACGTTCATTTTTCACAGTGTTATATACTGGCATGCCTTACTGGCAACATATAAAAATCATTTGCAATTCTAGCTGAGCCATTCATGCTGCTGCGGTCAAGGGTATGCCATTACTTCAAGTTTAAAATCCTCTGATGTAACTCAACAGTGCAAATTTGCTTCAGGCAGGTGGCACAGAGGTTCCCAGATTTTTTTT
>VXAC01005229.1:0-17671 GCA_013399225.1 Rhipidura dahli | reverse complement strand
TTTTTTTTTTTTCTCCAGAAAGCAAACTAATTGGTCATTTGTTTCGTGTTCCAAAAGGGAAAGAAAAAATCAAGGAAGAAATTCGCAACAATTTGAAAGTAACTCTGATAAGTACTCTTAAAAAATGTATCTGGGCAGGTGATTAGCCCATGATTTATAGACAAAGCACTGGGGAGAGGATACCAATTAAATGAGAACAGACACTGGGGACATTTTTCTGCAAAACTGCTTGAATCTCAATACTTACTAGATAATATCACTTCATTTATTATATACTACACCTTATACATTTTAACATACATGTTTCTAAATTTGCTTCCCTGGAATTGGTGTTAATCAGAGTTATGCTTTGAGAAGTGCTGGCAAGTGAATTTTAGCCCTGACAATGCCATTGCTGGCAGGTTGCTTTCTCTGTTTCTCTGGGTGGGTTTGTTTGTTTGTTCCTGTTTTTATTTTATTTTGTTGTTGTTGTTTTTGAATAGGTTTTGTTTTTCTGGGGGGTTTTTGTGTTGTCTGGGGAGGGGGTGTTAGTTTTTTAGGGGGTTTTTTGGACTTATTTATCTTGTCTGTCTTAAGCCCTGTATACTCTCTCCCTATCCCTGTCTGTCTTGCAGGAGCAGCAGCAAAAAGGAATTATTTGGGTTCTCGGCCACCAGCTGAGGTCAGACCATGTTGACAGTCAGATAGATAAACATATGGCTTTGCTTGACTAGGTAAAATACACATATATACCTAAAAATCTGAGTATTTCTGTAAAAGCTTAGCAAGCAGTTTAAAGCTCACTGTTAATGTCTGTTTTTGTCAAAGTAAAGTTCTAGTTCAAAGAAGTATAGGCTCCTCTTTTGAATTCAAAGTAGTTTTTATATTCCCCCAGCCAAATAGCAAATCAGCACTTCATTTTCAACCCATTGAGGAAATACGATTGTTTGCAACTGAGGTGTGATTTCAAGCCCTAGCATTAAAAATACTGTGTGAAATCTTGAGATCACTGAAATCAGTGATCAGCTGCCTCCACAAAGGCATTATTTTTATGTTTGAAACTTTACAGAGATTTGCTATCTGCTTAATATTAAAGAATGACAAATACATTGCAAAGTGTCCAAGGAAGATAGGTCACAGTTTCAGGTCAGTTTCAGGTTAGTTTAAGAGCCAGTGCTAATACTGCTGATACTAGTGGGGCAGAACTTTCATCATATGCAAGTGAAACCACTGAGAAAAGCAGAAAAACATTAAATAAACTAGAATATTTCCTTACATAACTGATGTATATGGAAGCCATACACAGAAACAATCACATGGAGTTGGGACAATGAATTGTTATGATGGAGGATGAACACAGTTCAAAAGAAATAAGTAAAAAAATGTTTCTTCAAAGTCAGATATAAAAAAATGAAGAGACAAAAGTACACAGGTGAATATTATGCACATATACACACACAAAACTGAAATATAAAAAGATAGCAAATCCCTAATGAACATTTCCTGGAAGGCATAGTTATTGGCTTATGTTTGTAGAAAAATCTTTCTCTTTTAAATTAGTAGTAATCCACAATCCATCCACAATGGAAAGAAGGAAAAAACCACACACACAAAAAAAGAAAGAGGTATTTTTGATTTGAAGTAAGCCCTATAAAATATGTTGCGTATTGTTACACCCCAGACACTTAATGTATGGGCTAAACCAAGGCTCTTTTGCTTTGGGTAGACACAAAGGAGAAATACCGACCAGATTTTCTCAAAGGCTAAACAACACACAAAAGTTTTCTGGCTAAAGTATAGAAAATTAGGAAAACTTTGGCAAAGGATTAAATACAACACCAAATTTAATATAAAGCACTTACTATAGCATTACTTAGCGTTAATTTAGCATTTACTTAGCCCATTCAACTTAGAAGCCGTTAAACCTGTAAAATACTAAGTTACCCAAAAGTATGCCATGAAAAAGAGAATTAGGAGAACAGAGAGAAAGACAGAAAAGGTACAGAAAAACACACGTATGGCTACCAACTCCTAGGGTCCCAGCATGACTTAGAAACTCAAGGAGAAGGCAGGGTCTAGATGAATGGCCACTTCATAGTCAACCCCTTCTAAACCCTTGGCCCTTCATGGGCCTGTCCCTCAGGTGGGATTTCTGGTCACTTGGCCGGTCAGGAGCTGGGTCAGCACTATTCCTGGTGTGTGACTGATGGATTGACATCTCTCCTAGGCTGGGGGGTCTGGGGGCAGGGCCCTGTCTCAGCAGAAGCAAAGCTTGACCCACTCCCAACCACACACACACACAAGCATTGGCTTGAGACACCAAACTTGTCCAGTCTGACACACATTCAGCACTCTGGAACAATCATCCCCTGAAGCTCATCCAGATAAAAATAAATGCACAGTTGCAAGTGTCCTTTCTTCTTGTACCATGGGCATTGTAATTAGCTATCAGTTAAATGAATTTAAACTTTATAATGAAAATACAAGGGTTGTTTGTTTTTTTTTTTTGTTTTGTTTTTTGTAAGAGTGATGCTGGTGCAAAGTTATGCCTTTAAAGCTGAATTTAACCCTATTTTAGGAGACAGTTCTGGGATTTATCCACTGTTCAGTAAAAAACTGAAATTATCTTTTACATGTGCATCTTGTGTGTTCCCTGATTGTGAGTGGATAGCATGGTTCTGCTGAAAGGCTATATTTGTTGTAATACCTTTCCTCAGAAACCTACACTTCTAAACTTAATATTTCAGGACATTGTGCTGTATGTTTGGAGAAAGTGGTGCAGCATGCATCATGTTAAAAGGCTCTTGCACTGTGAATGCTCATTTCTGGGAACTGATTAAAACAAGACTGTTGTACCTGGCAGGTCTAGGGTGAGTCCTAGATCAGTCAATGATCTAATGCATAAATGGAAGGATTAGCATGGGTCTTTCATTAAGAAGCTGTCTGAGATGCTTGCTACTGCCCTAGGTACCTGGTAATGTGCTGACAGCTACAGCAATTTCCTAGGAACAGGAGGGAAAAAAAAAAAAGGCAAAGTCAAAGATCTGCAAGCAGATATCAGAATTTAAAGTTCCTAAAATGCAGGAACAATGTTTGTAAGAAAAGTTCTCAGACTAAAAATAAGAAAGCTGAGTTACTAAAGAACTGTGCCTTTTAAGTCTTTGCTGAAGAATGAACTTTAGCAGTTGAGCAAGTTTGCATACAATGTACAATCCATACGAAGAAAATTATGATTAAGAAGAGTAAATAAAGGAAAAATTCTTATTTAAGCTGATCTGAAAGACAGCAAAAAATCTCTCCTTAACTTCAAGAGAAGCCTAATCCCCACAAAATGTAAGAAAAACAAATCTGACTATCATTTCAAGTGCTAGAGGCACTTTTGTGAAGGTTGGATGAAATATCTTTGCAAACCACTGGGTATAAGGATGTGCCATACTTAATCTAAACCTTTGGTTGTTTCAAACTTTCTAGCCTCCAGGTAATGGCAAATCCTTCTGTAACAACTTAGGCACGATGAAACAGATTATACACAAGAGAGCGGCTTACACAAGGTAATGGTTTACATGTCATAATTACGATGCAATTTCCTGCCAATTTAAGCACACCTATTATGTTTAGCTAGAATGGAAAATGGTCATAGCAGTAGAAACTTCTTGCAGTATTACATGTACAGTCACTCTGCTTTAATTTTCTTAAGCACACTAAGCAGCCCTTAGCTGTCTTTGGCTTCTAGGCATCTCTTGGTAGGCTGACCTCTTTACATTTAAATAAGCTAGTTTGCTTAAAAGCAGGATGCCTCTTCTATTCAAAGTTCAGATAGCTCCTGCGTCTGATAGCAAATGTAATAAAAATTTCAGCAAATCCAAAGACTTACATAGACAAGATTTCTACTCAGATGCCATTAGCACATTAAAAAAGGCATGTTAAAAAAATTACCATTTTGACCAAATCTTAATTATCTTTTTCACTCTGTAAAGAACTTAGCTTGAAAATCAATATTCAGTATTCCTTTGTCAAACAGGTATGCCTAGTATAGCCGAAGAAAAGGTAGAGGAGAGGAGGAAAATAATCTGCAAAAGGGAAGGGTCACTACTTGATTTGTATGTGTGAACCAGTTTTTGACCATTGCCTTTGACTGCTGGTAGCTAAATTTGAAGTGACTAGCCACTGATAGAAAGGAATGACGGGGGAAAAAAAGCAAAACAAACACCTGTAGCAAAATCTATAGTGTATTTTAAGTAGCAACAATGTCCTCCTCTTTAAAAGCTTTTAAAATTCTATCATGAAACCAGCCCTTTTAATGAAAGGCACCTGGTTCAAATTGCACAACAGCTACAAATTAATATTTTCTTTAAAGCATTCAGAAGTCCTTTGTTTCTGAAGAAAACACAGCTCATTTTCATCCAAATATTGAGAGACTTGAAACCTGCTGTAGTCTTAGAAGAAGGGGCATCAGTTTCCAAAAAATGTTGACTTCATGCCATCTCAGTTGGATGGAACCTTTCCTCCTTCTGTGAGCAGAGCTTGCATACTTTGCATCCTTTTCAAAGGTGCTGGTAACCCTTGGTGTGAGGCTTAAATGGAAGCTCTCCAACTGCAAAGCTGATGGTAGTGGTAGATGGAACACAGGGTTTTTGCTACAGCAACACTGTGTCCCCTGAGCTAACCATTTTGCCATTTGGTTTCCTGTGCTTATAAAAGCTATCTAAATTCATCTTGGACTGCATGCTTGGCAGGGTCATACGTGTAGGAGAGGTAAAGCTTCCTCAGGGCTCTGGCAGCCCAGCACTTGTGCTGCGTGCTCTGAACAGCATCACTCTGCTCCAGGTCACCTCAGAGCCTTGTGAAGGCACCATTCTCCACATCTCCCCACCCCACTGTATGGTTAGCTGCAGTTTGCAAAGGTTAAAAGGGCTGCTGAAGTAATTGATCTGATTCTGCTTCTTTTACACTACAAGTGAAAATCCAACTGATTTTATTGGAAGTACAATAACAGTTGTAATAAAGATAGATGAGAGGAAAAGTGGCATGTTAGGGAGCCTAATCCTTTCACCAGTTTATGTGGAATTATTTCTGATGGGAAAAGCATAGGTGGCTACCCTGATCAAAAATATAAGCTTGGTTTTATTTGCATCTAAGTCTGCCAGAAGAACCTGGATGTGTGAATAAAACTGCATGTGGAGTTTCATGTCTTTATTTAAGTTTGGCTATAGGAATTCTGTAATCTTAATGATCACATCATACCAAGATGAGATCACAGAATCACAGAATCACAGAATCACCAGGTTGGAAGAGACCTTCAAGATCATCAAGTCCAACCCATGCCCCAACACCTCAACTAAACTAAACCATGGCACTGAGCGCTACATCCAATCTCTTTTTAATCATATCCAGGGATGATGATTCCACCATCTCCCCGGATATGTCTCATATGGTTTGCACTTGTAATGAGTTGCCCAGAGGGTCTTTGCATGTGGTAATTACATACCATCATTTTACAGTGGAAACCATGTGTTTGAGAATGAATAAGTGAGATCTCCAGAACGTTTACTGAAAGAACAGAGGTAATTGTAGAATCAATATCTCCTTTAAAACTAATGATTCAGTTGCTTAATATTTTATACCAAGTAATAGTTATGCTGCAATAAGAAACCTGAGAAGGACATCCATATTGCAAATTCAAAGAATCAACTGAAATTCCTTGTATTTTCTGAAAATGACATGAAGGATTTTAGAAGAGTCTTTGAACTAGTGAAGCTGATGTGTAGCATTTCAAGCTGAAAATAAAGAGAACAATAGCATTTTTTGAACCCTCTTCTGGGATCAATAGCTGTTTGGAAGAGATGAGATCCACTTGATTATGTAGGACAAATCTATCTTTGTCAACAGCCTGGTATGGTTTGTAAGACACTGGGTAGGGAGAGATTTAAATTAGGAATAACTGGAGAGGGGGAGATTTCCCAGCAAGTAATGAAGCTGTGTGTGGAGTAGGCAAGCCAAAGGCCTGGGGTGATGAGAGCAGAACTGGACACAGTAATTAACAAAACAGGAGTGAAATGCAATCTGTTTGAGAACAGGCATGAAAAGAAGGAAGTGTCTCAAAAATAGCCTTGTTTGGAGAGCTCTCAAGCCTGTATTCAGTAGTCAGCACTATTGGGTGCCTCTCTGTGGTGGTTTGAGCCTGGTTAGATGTCAAGAGCCCACCAAAGACACTCTGTCACTCCCTTCCTCAACCGGACAGAGAGAGAAAAATATAATAAATGGTTGAGATAAGGGCAAAGATGGATAGATCACTCACAAACTACCCTGATGGGCAAAACAGATTTAACTTGTATTAATTTTTTGACAACCAAATGAGAATAAAATAATAATAATAAATACCAAAAAACCCCACCTTCTCCCCATCCCTCTCTTCATCCTAGATTTAGCTTTACTCCCAAATTTTCTACCACCCTTCCCTAAGTAGTGCAGGGGAACAGGAATAGGAGATGTGGTCAGGACATCACATGTTGTCCCTGACAACTGTAAAGAAAGAACTTTGAAATCTTCTGCTCCAGCCTGAGTTCTTCCCACAGAAGACAGTCCTTTGCAGACTGCTCCAATGTTAATCCTTCCCATGGGCCACAGGAGACAGTCTTCCATATGATTTCCAGAATGAGTCTTTCCTGTGGGCTGCAGTTCTTCATGGACTGTTCCAGAATGGGTCCATTCCACAGAGTGCAGTCCTTTATGAACAGATTACTCTAAAATGAGACCCCCTTTCTACAGATTACACCTCCTGACAGCAAACCTACTCCAGTGAGGGCTCCTCTCTGCAGGGTCCAAAGCCTGCTCCAACAAGGGCTTTCCACAAGGTCACAGAATCTTTTGAGCATTCACCTGCTCTGGCATGAAGTTCTCTACACCTGGCATGTCAATGTCTGCATCCCTGTGGACCCCATGGGCTGCAGGGGCACAGCTGCCTCACCATGGGCTGCACCATGGGCTGCAGGGGAATCTGACCTCCAGTGTCTGCAGCACCTCCAGCCCCTACTGCTGCAGTGAACTGGCTGTCTGCAGAATTGTTCCTCTCTCACATTCCTACTGCTCTCTCCCAGCTGCTGTTGAGCAGTAATTTTTCCCCTTCTTAGCTGTGTTTTCCTGGACTATTACCATCACTGCTGCTAGGCTCAGCCTTGGCCAACAACACTGAGTTTATCTTAGAGCTGGCTTCGTTGGACATAAAGGAAGTTTCTAGCACCTTCTCAGAAAAGCCACCCCTGTAACCACCCTGCTACCAAAATCTTGCCACACACCCCTAATACAGTCTGTGAAATGCCTCTAGTGCATGCTCTATGGAAAAAAAAACCCCAACCAACAAAAAGCAAACCAAAGCCAAAAACAACCAGACAAAGCAAAGGAGTTAGAAGTTTGTGTGCTACATCAGTGTATCAGGCAAGTGTGGTAAGAGAGCTCCCAAGAAAGAAGTGCTGTAATGGTTGGATACAGGCTCCTTAGAAAGAATACAGTGGAAAGGTGAAAAGAATGGTTTTCCCTTTATGTGAGAGAGTAGCAGGAGCACACAGAGCTCTGTCCAGGGATAGGTAAAGATGGAGCTTGTGGATGGAGAAGGTCAGCAGGTAGACCATTGTGGTTGCTGCTGCAGTGGGTATCTGCTACAGATCTCCTTAGCAGGAAGAAGTAGTAGCTGAGGCCTTCTTCAGATGACTGGAAGAAACATCACATTTACGGGCCCTGGTCATTGTGGGAGACTTCAACCACCCTGATATCTTTTGGAGGGACAAAACAAAAGGGTTCAATCAGTCTTGGAGATTTTCTAGAGCATGTGGATGATGGGTGATTGAGGAGCCAAGAGGGCCTGCTACTTATGAGCAAGGAAGAAATGGTCATGGATGTGAAAGTCGGGGGCAGCTTTGGCTACAGTGACCATAAGGTTGTGGGTTCATGATCCTACAAAAAGGGTGAAGGGCAAAAAGCAGGACCACAGCACCAGGTTTCAGGAGAGTAGACTTTGCTTTCTTTGGGATTTGCTTACCCAATAACAGTAAGTTATTTGCTTACCCAAATATAGTAAGCTATTACAGCATTTCAGATTTTTTGACATAGACGTGTAAATACTAGATTTTTCTTTTAATGTATGTTTCTATTAGTAACTCACAATTCTATGGCAGCAAGCAGAGCGTTTTCTAGATTTTTGAGGCAAATACTGATTTTGTAAGCAGTGTTTTCTTCATTTGTATTTTAAAGGCAGAGACTGCACTAATACAAATTAATATCAGGATACTCAAATGAATACATACATAATTCTTCACCCCAGAAGTCCCAATTAAGGCAGGACATTGAATATCTTTGTAATGTCTGTGTTACTTGCTTTAAAACTCTTAAAACCTTTTTCTGGGAGCAGTGACATGACATGGTTAAAGCAGTCATGTGTTGTGTCTGCTGCTTATCACAATGATCAGTACAGGGTAATTGTTTCCTCAAATTCCTTCATGCATTGTCTTCATCTACTGCTTCCTCGTGCTTGTGTTGTAGGCTCTTCCAAATAGGAAAAGTTTTCATACTAATCCGTTCTTTCATTTTCTTTTTCTGTTCTGTGTTTGTATGGAAGATCCTTGTGTTTGGGTAATTCTAAGGATAGTATTGCTTAGATACAGTGACAATGCAAGTCCTAGTGTTAATGCTTTTGTGGTTATTCTTGTTTATACATCTGAGAAGCTCATCTGTTTGCATAAACATAACTATTTTTTGGCCTGAAATTTCTCTCCCTAAAAATCTATGCCCCGCCAGGAATACAATTTTTAATATTTGGCATCTTACACTCTCTTTCACTGCTGGGCAGAATTCAAAACCAAAGTAATGTCTCTTTGAATTCATTCTGTCACAACTGGGCAGGGGTTTTTTTTGTGCAACTCACTAGTTCACTTCACTTTTCACTCTCGTGTTAAGAAGAAAATCTCCAGCTACCCAAAACTTTACTCTGAATTAAGAATTAATTGATGTGACTGTTCAAGAAAAATAAGTGCAACTTGGCCTAGACAGATTTAAAATCCCTGTCACTAAGGTAGATGTTTCACTGCCTGAGCGTGACAATGGACTGTAAGTTTCAGAACAGCCTGCATCAGCTTCCTGTGGTTTATGTTCTTTGCTCCTTTCTTTTCCTCTCAAGAAACATAATCTAGTCATAAAATGTAAAATATGCTCAGTAGTCTCTAATCAGGCAACAGAAAATATGATTTATGCCACTGTGATTTTGCAGATCAGACACTGTCTTTTCACTATGCCACGAAACAAAGTCACAGCTCTTGAGCATCCCACAGAAAGTCCATCTTGGCCCTTTTCCAGATGAAAGAAAACAGCTGACTAGAGGAGTGAGGAAATACAATAAAACTAAAATAAACTCCAGATTTAAAGGCTTACACACACAATACAAGAGAGAATTTAATCCTCACTGAAAATTTTAGGACAAACTTCATATTTGATTCCCATTCTGTTTCCTCTGCTTTGTTTTTTATTGGTCTTTTGAATCAATGAAACCCTACTTTGGGTTCTGCAGTCCCTTCCTATGATGTAGAATACACTGTTGTGTTAGTAGTGACTTCAGACTGCTTTCTAAAAGCATTACAAAGGATGTGAGTGTTAGAATCACCACGTTTTCTTTATCTCAATCCAGGGACATATTCTAATAACAGATCAGCTAAACTGGGCAGCCTGTCTTTCCTTAGAGTAAACACTCCTGTATTCATAAAAAACATTTAAAGTGAGGCTATTTTGTGTTTTTAATGTTTGAAATTGGAAAAATTATGAATCTTTTTCAAAAATAAAAGAGAAAAAAGAAACAACACAAACCAAAACAAAATCCTAATTTATATTTAAAATAAACCAAAAATTGTTTTAATAATTAGTCCCTTTACTCAGCAACTTAAGTGAACTTACATTAATTTAATAATTTGTGTGTCTTACTTGTTACATGTAACTGCCAGAGTAACTGCCTGATTTCACCTTGTTTCATATCTTTTCTCATTATTATAATGGATACAATTGAATATCCAATTCTCTACTATTCTTATTTGCATCAGGCTTAATATGATTCAGAATTATGGATTATGCTTATATTTGGGTTCTCATTAGTTTTTAACAATCCAAATGTGCAAAGGACTGCTATTACAGTAAAAATACATTTCGTTGCTTTCTTGCTTTTGTGAAGAAATGTGATCAAAGAATCACAGAGTTACAGAATCATAAAATCATAGATTTGGAAGGAATTCATCAGGATCAATGAGTCCAAGTCCTGGCCTGGAACAGCACAGCCCCAAGAATTATGCCATATTTCAGAAAGCATTGTCCAAACACACTTTTTGAGCTGCGACTGGCTTGGTGCTGTGACCACTGTCCTGGGGAGCCTATTGCAGCGTCCAAACACTCTGAACCTTTTCCTACTATCCAGCTGAAACCTCCCCTGACACACCTTCAGGCCAATTCCTCAGGTCCTGGCACTGTCACCACAGAGAAGAGATCAGTGCCTGCCCCTGCTCTTCCTGTCACAAGGAAGCTGCAGACTGTGATGAGGTCTCCCTTCAGCCTCCTCTTCTCCAGGCTGAGCAGACCAAGTGCCCTCAGCTCCTCTTTATATGACTTCTCCACACCCTTCATCCTCATGGCCCTCCTCTGGATGATCTCTAAAAGCTTATATATATCTCTTATGTTGTGGTACCCAAAACTTCCCCCAGCACTCGAGGTGAGGCCACCCCAGTGCAGACCAGAGAGGGACAATCCCCTCCCTTGCCTGGGTGGCGATGCTGTGCCTGCTGCACCCCAGGACACAGCTTGCCCTCTTGGCTCCCAGGGCACTGATGACTCAAATTTAACTTGCCAGGGACCAGGACTCCCAGGTCCATTTTGATGGTGCTGCTCTCCAGCCTCTCATTCCCCAGTCTGTCTGTACATCCAGGGTTGCCCCATCCCAGGTGCAGCATCTGGCATTTGCCCTTGTTAATCTCCATACAGTTGGTGATTCCCCATCTCTCTAATTTGTCAAGGTCTCTCTGCAGGTCCTCCCTGTCCTCCAGCAAGTTGACAGCTTCTCCCAATTTAGTCTTGTTGTCAGATTTAGTGTTCCTTCAAGTCCTCTGTCTTGGTTATTAATGAAGATGCCAAAGAGCACAGGTCTGAGGATGGAGCCCTGTGGAACCCCACTGGTGACAGGTCACCAGTCAGATGTCATCCCATTCACTATAACCCTCTGTGCCTGACCTGTGAGCAGCTGCTCAGCCATCATGTAACACTGTTATCCAGCTGTGAGCTGGACATCTTGTCCAGAAGGATCCTGGGAGAGACAGTCTGGCTTTGCTAAAATCCAGAAAGATTACATAAGCTGGCTTCCCTTGATCAGCTAGGTGGTGTACCCTTCTGTAGGAGGAGGAAATCAGGTTTGATAAGCATGACTTTTCCCCTCATGAAACTGTGCTGGCTGTGACTGATGGCTGTGTTTATCAATAGCTCCCAGAATAACATTTCTTATGATTTTACAGAAAACAGAAGAGAGATTTTGTCCTGGTTTTGGCCAGGACAGGGTTAATTTTTTTAGGTGTGTTTTTTTTTTTTTTTTTTTTTATTTTTTTTAGTAGATAGCAGGGGGTGTAACTGAGAGGGTGTGGCCAGGGACAGATGTTATTCTACACCACCTAATGTCCTTGTTGGAAGGCAGAGGTAGAGGTACTCTCTGACTTTGGAGAAGAAGGGTGTGGCTTTCTGTAGTAAAAAACCCAAATGTAGTGGAGGGGGAAAGCTGTCTCTCACTGTTCATTGTCTCAGGGCCTGCACTGAGCATTTATGCAGGTGAATCACTCTCTGTTTTGTATCATTTTGTTGCTGTTACTGTTAATTTTCTTATCTCATTGCTGTTTCTAGTAATCTGTTATTATCTCAACCCATGATCTTCACCTTTTGTACTGCCACAGCGGGACGAAGAAGGGAAAGGGGAACAGGAAGGAGAAGGGGAAGTGAGAGGGCAATGTGTGGTTTAGGAGTCTCGGTGGAGGCACTGAACTGGGGAGTACCATTCCTAAACCACAACAGACTGACAGGCCTGTAGTTTTTAGGGTCCTTCTTCTTGCCCTTCTTAAAAACTGGGACAGTGTTCACCAGCTTCCTCTCCAGATTCCCAAGACTGCTCAAAAATCACTGAGAAATGCAATGACCCCAGTGAGCTATTTGAGGATGTTTGGATGAATCCCATCAGGGCCCATGGATTTGTAGGGATTTGGCTGTAACAGCAGATCCCACACAAGTTCAAAGTCCACTGGGAGTTGATCATTCTTGCAGTCATGGTCCTCCAGTTCAGGGCACTAAGACCCTCTTGGTCCATCATCTGTTTTGAAGACAGAGGATAAAAATACATTAAACATCTCTGCCTTGTCCATGTCCCTGTTTGGGACGTGACCATCCTCATCCTGTAAGAGGCCTATGTTATTTCTACACTGCCTTTTGTCATTAATGTATTTTTAAAAACTATTTTTAGTACCCATGGAAAAGATTTTATGCCACACTTCCACGTAGGTGAAAGAGGTCAAGAAAGTTCCTTTTTTACATATCATGTCATTACACTAATCTGTACTGCAGTCTCAGCCCTTTTCTACTTAACAAAGTGAGACCCACTGAGGATTGTTTCCTAATAGTAATATGCTTGGTACAATTCAAATAAAATGAGAGATTAAAATGTCTCCAGAAGGACCATAATTTTCTAGAACAATTCTTCCAGAGCACAGGATGACAGAATTATTTTTTCCCTTCAGAATGTGAAGAAACTTGGCTACCTTGAGGTATACTTAAACTTTAAAACTTGATACTATGGAAGGTATTTTATTTTCATAAAATGAGTTGGTTCATGCAGAATGACTTCCTCAAAATGCCAGCAACCCTGATAAAGGGCTAAGTTGTTCTCATCAGGTAATTGTTAAAGTAATATCTTAGCTGTTTTCTTTAAATCAGTTTCATTACTCAGATCTATGATCTATGAAGTCTGTACCAGCTACTAAAGTACAATTCATCTTAAATCGAAATGATGATTTTCTTTAGCAAGACAATACAATGTTCTTTGTAATGCAATGAATTATGTGGGTATACTTGTCAGTATAAATTTTCTGGCAACAGTAATAAACCATTCTGTCATTCATTACATTGCTGGAGAAAATAATCTTTTGCTGTTCATACAGATGTATCATTTCCATTACTCCTTAAGAAGGACTTGGCAGTATTTCAATCTGAGTGCTATTAGAAAGCATTCTATTACTGTTCAGTAAATATATTACTTTCTTTTCCATTATGCTTACAAATACCCAAAGAAGGACTTGCTTTTATTACCCTGGTCTTCTCTGGCATAGGAACAGCCTACTTCAGAACCTTTCCATCCACAAAAATAAGTGGCTTTTCATGGAAACATCTCTCACATACCAATGACATTGCAGTGGCAGTGTTCACAGAATTTTTTTCACCATTCAGTCCTAAAACTCCTCAATATGCTCAAAAAGGCACAGATATATAACTCTCTATATTTTTAATACAGTATTAGTCAAGTTGCTATCATTTTAAAACTCTGCTAATTTGTATTGTACAAATGAATATGCCCTGTTACCTGACTGTAGTCTCTTCTCAGTTGTGACTAGACGACAAAGCCTTCAGACAATTTATTCAGTGTTCAGTTTTCAGAGATTCTGCTTACAATATAAACTGCATGGCTGAGGAGGAGTTAGTTTATGGTTCCAAGTGCAGTCTGTAGGGGACCCACAGCCTGCACAAAACAGCAAGAGACTCCTTCAATGAAACACACAGGAGGGACGGGGAGGAAGAGAAAGGACAGGCAATGTGGAGGAATGGAAATTTGCAATGAAAAGGACCTGCAGGAGAAAGGTACCAAAAATGATGCATCAAATCAGAATGACAGAGGAGCTCATGCATGTCTGCTGGATATCATTTAACACATAATCTTCATGCATTTTCTCATACCATTGTGCTTTAGCCCCAGCCAGCAACTAAGTACCAGGCAGTTGCTCAGCAGCTTCCCTCCATCTCTCTTGGTGAGGTGAGAAGGAGATTGAAAAACATGAATAAAACTTATGATAAGAGTTGAGATAAGGGTTGAGAAAAGAATAGTTTGATAATTGAAACTAGACAAAATAAATAGAAGATAATTGTGAAAATAATAGTGATAACAAAATAATAATAAATATAACAACTGTAATGAAAAGGAGAAGGATAGATTAATAAAGCCCAGAGAAATGCACAATACAGTTTGTGCACCAACCACTGACCATTGCCCAGCAAGTCTCTGAGCAGAACTCATCCTCTCCATACCAGCTGCTATGGTTTACCATACAAACCAGTTTATATGCTGGTCATGACATTTTATGGTGTTGGAATATCCCTTTGGCTCACTCAGATCACTTGTCCTGGCCATGATTCCTCCCAGCTTCTTGTGCAGCCCCTCACTGGCAGAGCATGAGACACTGACGAGTCCCTGACTCAGGGAAAACACTGCTTAGCAAAAGCCAAAAAACCACCAGTGTGTTCTCAACATGATTCTCACACTGAGTACAAAGCACAGCACTGGACAAACTACTGGGAAGAAAACCAACTCCATCACAGCTGAAAGCAGGACATATATAAGAGGGGTTTTTCTACTTTAATGTAAAGTGCAGCTTTGACTGCTGTTTTTATTTCTAGCTGTTGGTTTTGCTAAGTAGTTACAAAGCTACAAAATAGTAAGGAAGTATCTCATCTTCCCTGTATATGACTCTTTGATCCTAGATGGATCCAGCACTGCAGACAGGGAAGGATAGGAGTTGATTTCCAATTAAAGCTGTCTGTGGTGTCAGCAACCTTCTCTTGTTCTTTCCAGATATTTGCCATAGCTCCTATTCCTACCGTCTCTTTGTAAGTGCCCTGTTCCTCTGTCTTTATCCATGCCTTCTAAATATTTTTTTATTTTTTTAAGCACTGTGATGTGCCTCAAAGCAGAAATGATTCTGCAGACTTGGCTATGTATATTGATTCTGCCTTCAGGACCACAATTCACTCCAGTTGGATCACCTTAGAATAATTTCTTCACCAGAAGTTGATAATAAACAAGGCATTGAGATCAATATCAATTAGCCTCCATTAATAAATGAATAACAAATAAACAATGTAAACAGAAATGGAGAATACATTGAGAACTTCAGGAGGAGTACAAAAGTTAGGGGAAAAAGTAATAGTGATTGTATAAAATTTTTTTTCTTTCCCCCACCCTTCTAATTACTGCCGATTTTGTAGTGTGTCATTAATAGTTGTGCCCCTGTTTTGTTGCCTCATTTATGCAGAATCTTACTAAAAAGGGACTGCAGGAAGGACTGGTGCTCAGACTATACCAATTCTATGACACTGAGATAACCTATACAATATAAAAATTCAGTTGTATTAAGATAACACATCTCACAGTGCTGCAACTTCTGTAGATATTTTAGATTATACATTTTTCAGAGTTGGAAAGCAATCCTCCTTCAGATGATACACTAGAGTTTGTGTTTGTTTCTGTTTTAGGAAAATATTTGGCATATTTGAGGTTCACTAAAGAATAAAAATAATTACAAGTATTTTGCTCTCCTAGCATGTTTTTGCTGGGTCACACTGTAAGACTTTAAAGAGAATGGACTTCTCCGAGTCCAGTATAAAGAAAATTTCCATTGATTATATGAGAAAGGCAGGTAACTCTTAATCACCACTGAAGTGATTTAGCTGAAAATACCTGCCTTAAGACCAGAGAAATCCTAGTTATTATTGGAGACAACATAAAATATATCTCTTTAATTCCTGTAAAAGGAAAAATTCAGAAAGGGAAATTCCTACTTGGGAATAGTAGCTTGATTTCATGAGTCTTAAGTGCACTTCCTTATATCAGAGACAAGGGAAAATGTTTAGGATGTGAAGCTCCAGGGATTCTTAGTGTCATAGCAGTAAATTAATGCCACTGAGAACTGACACTGATATAATAACATATAACTTGCTATTTCAAGTACTGTGCAATTACCTGTGTGGTGTGTTATGCTTAAATTTAAAAAGCAAATATGATCTGCAGATTGTGAGTTAGAATTTGACAATTTAGGAATATAGGAAGCAAGAAGGTGCTGAAAAACATTCATATTTTACTGTGTATTATTGCAATTTGTTTTTCGAGAAAGTTTTATCTTGCATGTTTCTTAGTTAAAGAATAAGATAGATAAAAATTATGGAAAAATGAGAGTGGCAAACAAATAAAAGGCTGCAGGATTCAGATAAGAAATGCTTGAAAGAATAACACAACTTAATTGCATATCTGAATAAATCTAAACCAAGAAACGGAATATATTTAAATTCTTCCAAATTCAGCTGCGTCAACAATTATAAAAGAAAAAAAAAGGGAAAAAAAAAAACAACAGAGAAAAATTGATGTTGTTTAAGCAAACCAGAACAACACAGAACAAATAACCATTCATATCAAGGAGATCATCAGAAAATATGGTCTTTCTAGTTTTCTTTGATTTTCTCTGTATTCAAAAAATAAAAAGTTAGTTATAATAATAACAACTAATAAATTGTTAGTTAGTAGTGAAATGAAAAATTGAAGTAAATAGTGCCGAACCCCTAATGACCATATTTTATATTGATTTATATGCTGCAGGAAAACACAATAAAATGCGTATATATGTATCTCAGGAGTGAACATGCTAGCTGAGCTAAAATTCATTCAATCAAGACTCATGAGAGGTGCTTATCCTCTATAGATTTTCAAGTACAGTATAAGTAGAATTTTTAGATTTCTTATATTTGTTTTCTGGTTAGCTGAGTTTTGAACTCATGGCAAAAAATGGTCCAAATCTTAGTTACTTACTTATGACTCAATCAGCTCTCATTCTTATTACTGATGAAGAAAAAGAATATATTCTAAAATGAAAACAGAAATCTTTTACTGCTCTCTGAATGGATTCTAATTTTTTTTCCATAGATTAAGATGAATACAATCCAGAACATTCTCTGCATGAACTGAGTACAACAAAGGAAATAGAAGAGACTATTCCCAAACTTGTGAACAGTAGGGTATAGCAACGTCTGTCCTCAAACAGTTTAGGAGTGTTACAATGACACTGCATCATATACCTGCTGGTCACAGGAAGTGGTTTCTGTATTACCTATCATTCGAATTAAAAATTATAAAATGAATTAAAGATGATAATTCTTAGAAAAACCATATAAATATCAGTTTCCTTCTTCTGCTGTTTTTCTTTTTTTTTTTTTTAATTTTTAATCTATGTTACAGAACAGCCCAATTATACTTTTCTGGTTTTATCATTAGAATCATTAAATGATTGGGGTTGGAAGGGACCTTAAAAATCATCTGGTTCCAACCCCACTGCCATGGGCAGAGACATCTTGAGCTAGATCAGGATGCTCAGAGTTCCATTCAACTTGTCCTTGAAAACTTCCAAGGCTGGGACTTCCATAACTTGTCTGGACAATCTATTCCAGTGTCTCACCACTCTTGTGGTAAGAAATTTCTTCCTAATATCTAATCTAAACCTACCCCATTTCAGTTTGGAGCCATTCCCCCTTGTCATGTCAGTCTATGTCCTTGCAAATAGTCCCTCTCATCTTCCTTCTTAGCTCCCTTCAGGTACTGGAA
>VXAC01005227.1:241794-255219 GCA_013399225.1 Rhipidura dahli | reverse complement strand
GTTAAAACCTCAGGCATCAAAAGGGCACACACTTAGAGCTCGTAGAATTCTCTTAGAGAATTTAAGACTGGAGCACATCCTGTGACAAGTTCATGGCCAATTTCATGAGCAAGGAGGGTGTTCAGTGGGAGATGTTGCTGCAAAAGCCTGTGGGCAGGGCAGGAGAGGCCACCCACCACTGTGCCAGGTGGGTACCCTGCTCTTTCAAGGCAGAATCAGCTCAACAGTGTTGGGTAGGAACATAAAACTCTTCTTTTCCACCACTCTCCCTGGAGGTGACTCCAGGACACGGGGAGCTGGGTTAGGTCCTGTGCAGCACTATATGGGAGGGAAGCAGGTTTCCTGCCAGGCATCCGCCCTCTCTGAAGGGCAACGTGTCAGCAGCCAGGCTTCTGTGCTGCTGCTGAAATTCCCATCCTTGTGTCCCAGAACAGTCCCTGCAGGTGCAGTGTCACAGCTGGATCAAGGCATTACTGCTCAGAGAGTTGTGCTCAGGCATACTCAGGTTTTCCTCTAACAAAGTGATGTGGAAAGCCGAGTTTCTGGCTCTGTGATGTGCCAAAGTGATCACACAGGGCGAGGCCCAGCAGGTACTGCCAGTTCTGGGAACACTTAGGGAAAAAATAGGTTTTTTGAGGTTTAAGATGCATCCTGAGTGTCCATACCTGGGCTGTGTGTAACAACCCCCAGCTCAGGGCTCTGACCAGATTTCTGTGTGGAACCTGAGGCAGGTGGGGTCCCTGATGCTGTGACCAGCAGTGTCACCCAGACAGAGCACACAGAGATACAGTGGCAGGAGCTCTGATTGCATCCTCAGTGCAGGCAGGACTGGGAATCGAGCTTGCAAAGTGGAGCTGCTGGCTGTGCCACAGCGTTTCTGTGTGGCCTTGCGCAAGGAGCCCAGCGGGTTCCAGAGAGTCAGGAAACAGAAGGTTTTTGCCTGGGCTACGGCACAAAACAGACCCTGTAACCCAGCACGTGGACTCCTCACAAGCCTGCTGTCATTAATCAGCCTGGGAACAGCCTCCTCCTCCTCCCATTCCTGTAATCTGGGATGGCTCTGCAGGACCAGCAGAGGGGTGGGATGTTTAACTGGGATGGGAGCACCTTGCGAGCAGCCAGGGGAATGCGCCTGACGCGTTCAGTGTTTTCACTGAAGCTCTCCAGGACCACTGACCTTGGATCCAGGAGGAATGTGAGCTAGGACACAAAGCAGGGAAGGACTTTGTGGAGCTGGATTCATGGACTCTACCAGAGAAGCCATTGTGGGATATGCCTCCAAAGCAATCCAAGTCCTCTCTTGGAGCATTGGATGTCTCCTGAGTTAACCCACCCACTCCCTACACACTGAGCTTCTCCAAAGAGAGGTGGCCCTCATGGGAATTGGGAAAATGGCCTTTAAACCCTGTTCTGTCTCTTAGGAGCCACCAAAGTGTCACTACGCACTGGGCTGGTGGGACGTGGCTCAGTCCAGGATGGAAACCCGGCCCTGGCTCCCGTGAGCAGAGCAGAATGATGAGCTGTGCTCTCACATGTTTCTGACCTATTTTTCAAACTCCAGAATAAACTTATGTGCTGGCTCTGAGGAGTCTTACAGGAAAGCTAAAAATATCTCTAATGAAAACCATCTCTCGCCAGGCTGATCCCTCAGGTGATCACAGTGCCCTCCACAACCTCTGGAGCTTGGGAAGCAGGAGAGCCTGGAAAGCAGCTGCCAGTAGAAGTCTCTGCTTGTAACACACCTCTGAATCCCAAGGCAAGTTGGGTGCTTGCTCTTGCACATTGGTGAAAACAAATATTTGGCTCAGAATGAAAATAAAGGGAAAATATATATATATTTTATTTTATTTCTGCACAACATTCCCCTGCAAAAAAATGTGCTTTAGCTCAGAGCTGTGGATCCCTCTTATTCCAAATATTAAAAAAAAAAACCCTCAGCTTCTCATTTTAGGCCTCTAATTAACTAAATAACGTTTGGGGGAATAAAAGCAGTTTGACAGGATCAAGATTTTGCCATACAAAACATAGGGCTGGAGCAAGAACTCGAGGTTTATGTTAGCTGTGCTGGCATTGTTTCCTTTAATCCATTTGGAAGGAAACAACAGAAATACTCAACGTTCCTGAAAAGCTCTGGGTCAGAGTTCCACTACTCAAGCTCTAGCAGAGATGGGTGGTCATTTAAAAATATTCCAATATATTAAAATGTTTAACAACATATATTCAAAAATAGCCATAAATAATGTGCTTGTTGGAGTGGGGTTTTTTAAAAAAAGAAGAAAATAAGTAAAACAATGCTGATGCCTGCCAAAACATTCCTTCATCTGGGAAAAGCACTGGGCCAACATGGAACAAGCCAATGCATCTTATGTCTAAAATAACCTCCCAGGACGCAGCTATTCAGATGAATTCAAGGTCTAAATAACAGCCTCCTTGCAAAATCCTACAAGACAACTGCAAAAACCCAAAGTCTGGGTTCTTCCACGCAAGACTTGAGGACAGAGAACCCGTGTGAGGCTGGGTCTCCTTAGCTGGCTCCTCGCAGAGTCACAGCCAGCAGACCTTGCTGCTGGCCTTGTTTTAATTACTGCTCGGGGTTTTATTCTGTTTACAGAACTGCTCTAAAAATATTTCCATTCCCAGATGCTCTGCCGAGCTTAACACTGCTGTGAGGAGGCTGCCAAGCCCAGTGTCATCCTGTACATCACACAGATTTTTGCTATTACAGCTCAGACAGATTTTCCACAGATGATGTTTCAGTGTCTGCGAGAGGGATGCTCCCTGCAGCCCCGCTGTCTGAGGGGAGTGTGGGGCTGCTGGAAGGTGCTGCTCCCACATCCCGACCCTCTCAGGCCTGGGAAATGGATAAGGAGGGATGGAAAGGAGGTTTTTGCTGCTGACTGAACATGGGAAGTGTGTCTGTGCAGCAGCAGCCTGACACAGGAGTTCATTTAATACCTGATCTCTGCACCCTCCAGCTGCCCTTCTGACTTCTCCTCTCTCTCACCTTTCCTCCAGATCCAACAGATTTGCCACCAGAAGCAGCGAGTTGATATCCCAAGAGGGACTGTGAGCAGCTGTAACCAGAACTGAGCGGGATGTTCTTTCTGCAGCATCACACAAACCCCATCAATTGTAAGAAAAGGCTGAAAAATGTGTGACTGGGCAAAGAAAAGGTCAAATTCCCTAAAGTGTGCGAGTTGTCTGCAAAATGAAAAGCCCCAGCAAGCACACGTGGTGGTTGACTCCCTGCACATACAGTTCAAGCCCACACAGACCTCCTGGCACGACCCTTCTGTTCATTATGTCACCCCTATAGCTGGGATTTCTTCATTTGAAGCTCTCCTAGTATAAATAGGGATCCATCATGTAATCCCAAACTGATTTATCCTAACCTCAGACAACTTCCAGAAACATGTTGTGTGCTAATCCAGACCATCTCTCTGCTCCGCAGGCCAACAAAAGCAATTGGCTCCCATTAAACCCCTTCGCCTGGGCCTGGCCTGCATCCCTCTGCTGAAACAGTGGAGAAGGACCTGGAGATGTCAACTTCCTGCCTCCTGCCCATGTGGTTCTGATAAAGAAAGAGGTGATTTCAGGACGCCCAAGGCCTCCCTTTGTTCTGTTTCACTTGCAGTGGAAGCGGCTGCTCCTTCTCTCCCTCCCTCAGCAGCGATCTGAACAGAGACACAACAAAAGGATCCTGCCCAACGGAGCTGCAGAGCACCAGCAGTGGCTGGGAGTTGGACACAGGAAGGTGTTTTCGAGCTGTTTCTGTGCTCTCCTGAGTCACAGCCCCAGGTACCAGCTCGCCCTGGAAAAGCTGCCTCGGCCACGCCGGCGCATTGCGGGGGAATTCTGCAGCTCCAGCTCCATCATCGGAGCGTTTGTGGGTTTTGTGGGGAGCAGAAAGCATTTAAAGAATTAGATGACAGCCCTTAACTAGAAACTATGCTGCAAAGGGCTCTTTCTGTCTCCAGCACACTCTCACTGGGGCTGCCAGGAACATCCTACAGCCCAAATTTGTGCTTGTCCCAGTGTGGGGCAGAGACCTCCCTGAGCAGAAGGACAAGGAAGAATGGATGGAGGGATGGATGGAGGGATGGATGGATGGATGGAGGGATGGATGGATGGATGGATGCTCACTGTCTCCAGTTCCCTTCATTCCTGGCCTATTCCCTATATTTAGTGGCACTGCTTTGTGTGTTAACAGCACGGAATCTCTCCAGAAAATGAGAGGACATCCCAACTTGAAGAGATAAACAGCTTTGATCCTAATCCCTGAGAACGGACCACGAGGCAACCTGGTGTCTGTGGGTACAAGAGGGCAGCCACAAACACCAGCAGAGGAGTCACCTCTGAGTCTGTGCTCTGTTCTGAGCTTTTACAAGGAAAACATGTCCCATCCCTCCACAAATTTAAAGGATTAGTACGGAGCAATGGGAAGGTGTGACACATACTCCTGTACAGGCACAAATGTGTAAAGAGCAAAAAGCCACCAGTCCTGAAGTGAGAAAGCCCCATTTTAAGTCCTGATCAGTTGATATTTTAGAAACATTATCAGATAATTATGCAGTGAGAGGTTGTTATTTGCCCTGCTTTGCTTTGCTTTCCTGGGGGCTCTGGATCCCAGGGGTACCAGCACCATGAACTCGCTGCAGATCCTGCAGGCTCCGCTCCCCAGAGCCTCAGGAACTGCCCCACTCACTCCTGTGGATCAGATTTCACCAAGAGAGCCCCCTCACTTCTGGCAGATGGATTCCAGCACTGCACATTATGGCAAATACTTGCTCACAATTTAATGCAAAGCAGGTTTGCAGCGCTGGGCACGGGCAGCAGGAGCAGGGCAGCCCTGCCTGCCTGGATCCTGCAGGAATGCTCAGCTACACCAGCAGGGAAGCCTGCAGAGAGGAAGAAAACAATGGAAATTCCCCTCAAGGAAGAGATTCCTCCCTCTAGCCATCCATTTCATGCTTTCCCTGAAGACTGTTCCACCTTCTGGGGCTGGCGCTGCCGACAGCTCCCGATCTCCGCCTGTGCCGTGTTTTACTCGGCGGGGCGGAGGCGGCGGCGGGATCGCTGCAGCCACAAGAAAGGAGCAGCATATTCCAGAGACAATTAGGAGATGACAGACCACAGCACACTTCCATGTGAGCGGCAGCAGCTCGTCACCCCGACACACGGGTGCTGGAGTTCAGTGCTGGAGCAGCGGGCCCCGAGGGTTGGCTTTGTCCCTTATTTGCCATCCTTTTCCTTCTGGATTTCTCCAGAGAAATGTGGGGTGCCTGGGGATCCTGCACCTCACTGCTCTTGTTTGGGTGTCTTTGTGTAGCAGAGGCAGCTGTGGCCAGATGTGGGCACAACTTTCCTGGATGGATTTTTCCTGCTCCCATCACCATTCCCAACTGGAACACGCAGGCTCGCACTGCAGACTCTGGAGCGTGACTGTGCTCCGAGAAAAATCAGCAAATGCCCTCTGCAAATGCCACCACCCAGGAATTCTTTCCACTTGCATGAAAATATCCCTCAAATAATGGAAAAATGTGTCAAACGAAGCTGTGAGGGAGAAGTGGTTTAATTAAAACAGCCACAGATGCTGGAGGAAAACTCCAAGTTCCACTCTGAGCCTCCAGCTTGGGGCCGGCAGACAACAACATTTCAAGGAATTGGCCCCAAAATCAGCTGCAAGGCAAAGCTGGTGCCTGGGTGGTGATGTTTGGATGAGCACCATCCAAGAGGATGCATGACCAGCATCCCAGAGAAGAAGGTTTTGGGATTATTATGGCCACAGTTCCACACACAGCCAGGTTTATTGCCACTTGTCTGCCACACCTGCTGCCCACAGCGTGGGCTGGGGAAATACTGAGGTCAAAGTGAAGCCTGACATGAAATTCCTCATAATTTTATTTATGTATCTGTTCTGAGAATGCCCTATCTGATGCATCCTGAATCCAAAGCAGAGGCACCAAAGCACTTGGGCGTTACTTCTCCTGAACCAGAACAAACCCAGGGACAGCAAAGCAGCCCGTTGTACGTGACCATGTGGAAGACCAGCAACTATCTTGAACCCAGGGACAGAAACCATGAGGGGAGACACAGGGGCACAAAGGAACACACAACCCATCAGCACCATTCCATCCTCCAGGCACAGAGGATGTGTGGGAGCGAAGAAATCAAGGCTTTCTGCACCCTGCCATGGATTTGCTGGTAGGAAAAGGGCTGCAAAGAATGAGAGATTGCCGAGGAATTCCCAAGGCAGCCTTACCGAGGCAGGTCCTGCCGTCGGCGTGCAGGCGGAAGCCAGGCTGGCACTCGCAGTAGTAGGAGCCCAGGGTGTTCACACAGCGGTGCTGGCAGCCCCCATTGTGGATCTGGCACTCGTCAACATCTGCAAGAAAACAAGGGAAGAGTGGAAGAAGAGTCAGGGGAGTGAGCAGGAGGGTGTCTGAGCTCAGGAATATTCTTTCTCTGATGCCCGACTCCGGATCTGAGGAATGAATGCAAAGGGAACAAGATTGGCCATTTTGTTGTGTTTGGTCAGGCAAGGTGTTTATGAAATTCCAGGGACAAACCTGCAATCAGTGAACAACAACCAAAAATCCCTCATCTTATTTGTCACTCAGCACAACCCATCCATCACCATCACCTCACCATGGTCACCTTTCCCACTGACTCCAGGATAATAGATTCATTCATATTTTACACTTTCTCGCTCATCAGAGGAAATCCCGAGTTTCTGAGGCAGATCTTTTCATGTGCCATATTTAGACATATGGACAGAGCTGCACAGTTCCTTAATTCCTGCCGTTTGTGGATATGCACCTACACGACCTTTCAGACTGGAAAGGATCAGCGTGGGGAACCAGGTCGCACCCACACAAACAGCAAAGCCCCCAACCAGCCATTCCCTTTCCCCACGGAGAGAAAAACTCCAGCAGCTTCGGGTCTCTTTGTGCTTCTCTTTGCACTTTCTGCACCTCCAGCTCACCCAAGCCCCTCCCAGAGAGGACGGCGGAGCCGAGCCGAGTTCCCATCTCCGTCCCATCCACGAGTGTTACTAAGAAGATAAAGAAACATTTCCTGAGTGAATCACGGCAGGGCGGGGACCCGGCCGTGTCCTTGCACGCCGGAGGTGCAGGAACGCGCCCAGCCCCGCGCCCACACCCGACCCTGCAGCGCCCAGTGCCCCAACCAAACTCTGCTTCACCCACAGCTCTCACCAGGCAGGCAAAGGGCACCAAAAAAAGGAGCAACATAGCCCTGGCTGAGCCAAATTTTACATTAATCGGATTAATTGCCAAGAAAATCAGCCAGCAGCAGGGAGAGGTCCGGGTCAGGGATGGAACGGGAAGCGAAGTGGGGAAGGTGACGCCTGTCTGGGTCGGTGTTTCTGAGCTGCACAGTGATAATGCAAAGTTACTGCTTTCTCAAAACACTTTCCTTAGCAAGACTCAAAGCATTAAAACCTAAAGCTAATGACCTAAAGAGATCATAAAAACCCCTTCCTGTCCCAGTGATTCCCAGGGAAGCCCCAACCTCATTTTGGGGTGTCCTGCTGCAATGGCCATGCTGGGCTCCTCCTGCAGAACTCCCCACTGCAGCTGTGGTCTCCATCACGCCAGCAAAATGTTCATTTCTGTAATGCCAGTCCTTTGCTTTATTCAGCGGATTGAGCTGTTTAGGAGGTTTTTGTATTTTCTTCCTGTTTTTTCCAAGACACTTAATACTAAAAGAAAGGAAAATGAGTGGATTTTTGAGGTGAAACATAAGCTTTGAGTGATGCTCTCTGAAGAGCGAGCCAAAGCCAAAGTGGCTTTTCAAGGGGAAAAATGCCACGGCATGAGTCTGAGATGCTGGTCAAAGCAGCCTAATTCTGATTAAATCATTTTCCTCTGCACACACTTGGGATGCTGCAGAGCCCTGGAGTCCCTGAGGCAATCCCTACTCATCTCTGTGGGCAGGATTAGCTATTAATACACAGAACTGGCTCTATTCAGCTCAAGAACAGGAAAGCTGGGGTTTGGGAAGGTTTTATGTAGTGTAATAAAGTTTTTTGGTCTGAATTTAAATGACTATTCCACTGCTTCCCTTCAACTCTAATCTGAAACCGTAGAAAATTTACGGTCCAAGAAAGTTAGTGATGTGTTGAGTAAACTTCTTACTTTCACCCCATTACTCATACTCAGAAATTTTACATCTCCTCTCTCTGTGCCTCCTCTTCCCCCTTTGTACTTTTCACCCTCTAAATCTCCGTGATTCCAGAGGGTTGTCCCCATCCCAACCCCCTCCTGGCTGGAGACAGCGGCCGTGGCCGCAGAATCACCCATCACCTTCCCTGCCACCACTCCCACATAACCCACCCCATCCCAGAGTCCCTCCTGGAGCCTCGCTGATCCCCTCTCAGTACCAGGGAGTTTTTGGGACATACCCTGCCTCGATGGTGTGACCAAAACAAAACCATCCCCAGGGGCAGCCAGGCGGCAGATCCACCAGCCAAGCCTGGCAGCGGCAGCAGCATCTCCAGGCGTGCCCGAGGCTCACAAGTGAGTGAGTCAGGCAGGAATATGGACTGGGAAGCAGCAGGAGCTGCTCCCAGGGCCAGGAGAAGCAGCTCTGGGAAGGGTCACGTCACCCCTGGTGCAGGTCCTGGCAGCAGGAGCCCGAGCCCTACGTGACACGGCGCGAGCTGCGGTTCGTGGCACGGCGGGGTTGTTTTCCTGCTGGAGAGCTGACAAAATCTGGTTGAAATTAATATACCAAAGGAGAGAAAATGAGAAGCATACAGGCTTTTCTCTTCAGCTGACTCTGAGCAAGCCAGAGCCGTGCCAGGACAGAGTTTGCCAAGCCCACGGGCTGCCTGCTCCGCGGGCAGAGCAGCAAGGGCTGGGGAGTGGGGGCTTGGATCACTGGGGAGGGGAACACCTCTGCTCTGGAGGGAAACTGGAGTTCATGTCTTCTGCAAAGAGGACCCACGATGCCAGGATGATTTTTGTCTTTTCTTTTATACCCCTGTTATACCTTTTTACAATTTCTGTATTCTTGGTGCTTTTTGCCTACATTCTGGGACTTGTTTGTCAAGCTGGGAGACTGAACATTTTAGAAGGGATCAGTGTGCCCAGAGCCCAAGGGCCTCTCCAGAACACATTTTGTAAACTGAGATAGAACCATCCAGAGGAAGGCTGCTTGGGGAGGGGGGCTCATTCGAGCCTCTCATTGGGGAATCTTTGATAGATCTGCTAATTAGTAACATCTATAATGTGATATCAGATCTTTTGGGAGTGTGCATTTGGGGTGTGCATGGAGGTGCATTTGACCTGGACATGGTGCACCTCAGGATCCTTAAAATAAATCCCAAGGTAAAATCCCTTTTTCCCTTCTAACCATGTTTAATTCTTGATTTTAAGACCAGGAAAAGGCATCACCCACCGCAGCCTCTTCCCTAAGCAGAAACAATCCCTGGAACCTCAGACACCTACATGGACCAACACAGGTAATGCTGCAATGAAACACAGGGAAGGTGAACACAAAACCAAAAAAATGGGGACACAGTGAGGAGATGGTTCTGGCTGGCAGCGCTCCCTGAGCACACACAGGTCCTTCCAGAAGGAATACTGATTTATCTCCAACAAAGCTACACATCAGGGGGAAGAAAGTGGCAACAGCAGCTCTGCAAAGTATTAAATATTTGGTACAGAGGCAGTTTATCTCCTTGCAGGGCTGAGGAGGAGGCGATGGATCCCAGCTGGAAGCACAGGCAGGAGGAGCACTGCAGAGGTTCGCTCTGTCTGGCTGAGCAGCAGTGCCAGGCTTTAATCCCTGCAGCAATTAGCCTGGATTACAGAGCAGGGCTGCGGGGAAAAGGTTAATTAAAATCCATCGAGATGAGCATGTGTGGGATTTAGTGGCTTTATCTTTGCAGTACCAGTTTGCTGAAGATAATTCAGCGATTTCAAGAAGAGACTGGATGGAGAGGACCCAGCAGTCCCTGCTGCTGGGCAGGGGAGCACAGCCATCCCACACTGTGGACACAGATTAGAACAAAAATAAAATCTGCATTACTTCATTTCTTGCACGTGTCACACAGTCCCAACATGGATAACCTGGGGAATTCGGATGCCCTGGTATTCCACACTCCCTGTGTGCAGACAAAACAACCACGGCAAGGTCCAGCAGTGCAAGGAGGCCACAGAAGAGGATGATGCTTCAGCCCCTCTCTGCTGCCCTGGAAGTTTTTTCCTCCTCCAGGCTGAGGAAGGACGGCTGGGAATGTGAGTGGTTCACTGGAGGGAAGTAAAAGGCCATTTGGGGCGGTCAGAGCACCTCCACATCCTCAGCTTTCTCGTCCTAAACCAGGCATTTGAGAAAACCCTGAAAGCACTTAATGAGCTGCAGGGGGTTATTTGGGCCAGCATTTCTTGGGGCTGTTCTCCTGGTGGGAGATGCCCACAGCTTTCCCACGCCACCTGTGCCACCCTCAGCAGCAGATTCCAAAGGAATGGATGCATCGGCTTCACAACAATCAGATGGAGCGAAAACCCATCAGCAGCTGCTTTGCCTCAGTCCCTGGCTTTGTCCTCAGCTCACCTTTGCCTGCCCCCGAGCACCGGGGCTGGGAGAGTCGCCCAGCTCCCTCTTGTGCTCCCCTGTCTGCCTCGGGATGGGGCTGTAATTAGGAATTACTCAGCACGGAGCAGGGATGCACGTAGCAACAAGTACCTGGACTTGCTCTGGACTTGCTGCTGCTCTCACCCTCTCCAACCTTCTTTCATCACTGCTCTACCCTGTTCCCTGTGCAGGCTGTCACTCTGAATGGAAGATATCCCTGGGCTGTGCTGTGGAGGCCAACAGATTCCCAGACATGGATTCCCAGACATGGACCTGGGAACGGAACCCTCGGATGGAAACACAGGTCGTTGTTGAAGGAGCTAATGGGAAATGATCAAACAACAGCTCTGCTGCTTTCTGGCTTTTTTTTTTTAGAGGTTCACAGGGAGGATATCACAGCACCAGGTCCATGGCAGCGTGATGATGGATCGCGAGTCCCCAGCAGAGCACAAAGCTCCCCCTGTAAGGGCGGCTGGGTAAGGACACAGCAGCCAGCGCTGCCATCGCAGCAACACCGGGACCCAGCAGAGCCCTGGCTGTGCTCACGAGGCACATCAAGGCACTCGAGGCCTCGGTGAAACCCACACCCTCACTGCACAAAGCACCTCCTCCCTCTCCTGTCACACACGGAGCCGCCGGTGACGCGCACACAGCAGAGCCTTGTGCCGTAGCAGCTGCCTGCTGAGGGGACACGGCTGTGGGGACGGCTGGGAAGACAGGAGCTGCATGGAAAACACCACACAGACCCTAAAAATCACTAAGAGAGAATATCTGAGACTCTAAAATTACTACAAGAATGCTTTTCTTACCTGTCAAAGAGCAGCTCAAGCAGGAAAGGAAAAATTAACCAGATTACCCAAATTAACCAAACTTGCAGTGATACCAGTTTAGGATGAGCTGTGAGGTGGATGAATGTGAGAAAAACCCTTGGCTGTGCAGCCTCAGAGGTACCTCACACCAAGGATGAAGCCACACATGTACAGAGCTACCTGTCCATGGAGCTGTGAGAGGCAGAAGCAGGATCAGGATCTGATGAATTCTGCGTTAAGGAAGGGGAGCTTGGATCCAGCACAAAGCTGGATCTCGGGAGCTTGCCTTGGAGAGCAAGGCAGTTGGATGGAGACAGCAAACACGATCTGAGCTTGAGACAAACATCTGATCTATAAATAACAAAGCAGCGACTCGCCCCTTTCTGAAGGTCTGGCACATCTCACAACTATTCTGATATCACTTTATAACCGGCTGCTCGGGGCATTTATTTATTAGCATTATCTCACGATGAGATAATGCATTCCTTGATGTCTACATTACACCCAAGCATCCCAACTCTTCAGTGACCTTCACATATTCTCTGTTGTTTCCTAAACCTTCACAAACCTGTGTGCAGCCGAGCCCACAGAGAGGGAAGGGTGGGTATGGGCTGGCAGAAGTCACACCTGGCTCCGTGTCCCCATCTCCCACCCCACGTAAGCCACACACAGTGGGAGCACTGAGGACTCCATCCCCTCCACCTGCTCCACGGGAAGTCCAGCCAAGCTTCCCACGCTGCAGCAGGCTGGGAATTGGCTTCCAGAAGACACTGAGGGTGAATGTTCCAGTGCAGGGAAGTGAGCCCTGACACGGCTCCTCTGCCTGCATCCCCCAGCCGTGCCCAGCTCCCGGCTCTGGCTGCTGCTGCTGCTGCCGGAGGATTCCCCTTGCACAAAATCCAACCCCAAGTAACACCGAGCCCTGTCCTGTGTGAGAATGGGCTGAGCGACGCTCACACAGCCCCGACAAACCCACAGCCTCACAGAGAGAGAAAGGCACCATTTTTCCATTATAAAACTGTATCAAATTTCACTTTTTGCCCTGGACTGGGGTGAGATCCTTTGGAGCTGAGGAAAAAAACGAATCTACATACCCTGGCAAAATGCATGCATTTGACTTTTTAAGGAATGTGGCACAGGAGCTATCTTTAACCCAGCTGGACAGCAACAGATGTGAAGAAACTCCTGATTCTCTCCCCCATCTGCCAGAACTGACTTGTCAGAGTAAGAAATGCACCAAATAATCATCATCATCATCATCATAATATAGTAAAAATAAATATAATAATACAAAGCACAGGCAGATATACAGCCAGGTCACCAGCCTGTCACTTGGATGGACACCAGCCTGGAATCTCCACCCGGCACTGGGGGATCTGGGGACAAACCCCTCGAGGCAGAGCCCGGCAAGGAGCCCCAGCCCGGCTACACAGAATCCGACAAGAGTTCGTGTCTGAAAGGACCTTCCCACCTGGTTCCCCCACGTACCTGGACGCAGGTCGGGGTACCCCGCTCGCCCCAGGTAGCAGGGGTAGCAGCTCCTCCACAGGTAGCGGTAGTGCTCGCTGGAGGAGCCGGGGATGCCGCTCAGGCAGCCCAGGCACCACAACAGCGCCCAGGGCCGGCCCATGACCGCGGCACGGAGCGGGGACGGAGCCGGGACAGAGCGGGGATGGAGCAGGGAGGAGCGGGGATGGAATGGGACGGGACNGCGGGGACGGAGCAGGGATGGAGCGGGGACGGAACGCCGACACACCGCGGGCGCAGCGGGACGGAGCAGGGGGATGCGCGGGGCGGTGCGGGGCGGCNGGACAGAGCGGGGATGGAGCAGGGAGGAGCGGGGATGGAATGGGACGGGACAGGGATGAAGCGGGGATGGAAAACAGAACGCGGACGGAGCGANTCCCGCTCCGCCCCTCGCAGGTATCGCTGGGCCCGGGAGCGGCCCGGACCCCTCCCCGACACGGCGGAGCCCTCCCGGGATGGGCAGGAGCTCTCCCGGCGCCGTGCTCGG
>VXAC01005227.1:197541-241674 GCA_013399225.1 Rhipidura dahli | reverse complement strand
GGCCCCGGAGCTCGGGCTGATTCTCCACCGCGAAATAAACCCTGATTTGCCCCACACCAGGCTGAGGAGGGATGTACGTGTGCGCAGCGGTGACTGGGATCTCCCCCTGGAGCACCAGGCTGGTGTGGGGGACTCCGAGGTTACACCAAACCGGGAGTTTTTCACGGGGGAAGTGCCTCGTTACCATCACAGCTCCCCAGAACAACCCCGACACCAAACCTGGTCTGGGCTGTTCTTAAAATAATGACAAAATGTAGACCTTAATCACCGAATTTAAGCTGAAATGAGGAACAGCCACCGCGACTGCTCCAAAGAAAACTGTAATGCTCGTTCCTGTTTCCTGCAAGACAGAGCCTAGAATTTTATTTTACCTTTTTCATTAAACAAGAAGTAGGAATAGCTTATTGGATTTTCCAGAGGCAAGCTCAAAAGCCTCATTTAACTTTCTGGAATGTTTTGAAACAATGTGCTCGCAGGGCTGAGCTGGGGGAAGCAGGCCTTGCTACTTTGAGACGTTTTTACAGTATTATTTGGCCATAGTAAAATTCCAAATTAAAACTTGTGGTTTAGGCTGCAATGAATAGCATTCCACAAAAAAAATTTTGAAACAAGCTGAATCCAGGAAGAAAATAGGAATTTCATGCTATTGCTGCAGCCTTTTCCAGAGGAAGGTGGACTCCAGTCATGAGTCCCCTTTGCTGCTTGTTCCAAGAGCAGCTTCCTAACATTTCAGGGACCACTTCAGCTCATCTCAATATTTACACAAGGCAACAGCCCACATGCTTCTCATTAATATTTTGACTTTAGCAAAAATAACAGGCAAATTTTCAGGTCAGTTACTTTGTGGAACAAAAAAAAATAAGTGACCTCTCTGAAGGATGCTGTTAATGTCTGGAAGTGGCCTGGAAAAGTCCAGCCTGAGGCATCCTGCACAAACACCTTCCTCAAGCTGCCTGGTGGGTCCACCAGAGTCCCCAGAGAGATGCTCAGTACTGAGGGAGGGAAAAGACGGGGCAGAAGAGTGATAGGGGGAGGGGAAGTGTCAGAGGGGTCACTGAGAGCCACCAGAAATTCCATCTGCACTCCCCACGTCCCACAGCGAAGCCCCTGCCCTGTTCTGCTGCACAGCCACGCTGCCACCCTGCCAGGAGCCACTTCAAGTCCATCAGATACTTCACCCATTCCAAAATACCCCGTGGCAAGACATGGATTGCCCTCGCTGGCCCAGACCGGATCCCGGGAACGCTGCCTCTGGCCCGAGGCACTGCGCTGACACCGCTCCTGAGAACGTCTCTGGAGGTGCTGACAAGCAGAAATGAACGTTGCCACAGAGCTGTAAAAAACGGGTCAGGCCAACTTCCTCTGCTCCAAAATGTTGCCAGGACTTGTCTATCTTAAATTGTCCTTGCCTGGAGTGGAGATGGGCCACAGTGAGCAGCTTTGTGAGGACCTCCCTGACTCCTCAGGCACCCACCAAAGGCACCTTCCCGCTGGCTTCACGACCTAGGAACTCCTCCTGTCTGAGCCCATGCAGCTCACAAGAAAGAGCTCCTCAGCCCACTAAACAAGTGGGACTTCTGTGAAAAACCTGCTCAATCCCCTGATTTCTTAGCCTGTGACAAAAACCTCACCACGGTGAGAGGCTCAGGCTCCTCCAGACAGCCCTGAGGTACAGCAAAGGCATCAAAAGCACAAACTGAGCCCTGCTTATGTAATAAGTTATGCTTGGCCAGGTCGGAGCCAGCTCCAGCTTCCTCGTCACCTAATTTACTCCAGCTGATTAAGTACCAAGAGTTGCTTGGAGTATGGCAACACATCAGGATCGGCAGCAGGTCATTACTGGTGCCTGGGGAATGAGCCAGGAGAGCACCAGCATCCTTTAGCAGGGATCTGAGATGGGCTGAACCCCTGGCTCTCATGGAATTTCATTCAGATTCAGTCTTAAAATTCTTGTGAGGACCCCAAAAAATCAGAGCTGGTGATGTGGTGCTCCATGGGGCCTGCACAGACACAGTCAGCATGCTCAGGTAAACAGGAGTGCTGGAATCTTCTTCCTAAACCAACCCAAACCCTAAACCACATTTCTTCTGACATTTGGAAAAAAAAAAAAAAGACTCCAGGTAAAAGGAAAAATGGCCAAATGGAGACTGGGAAAGCAGAAATGTGCAGGAGGTGGAATGTGGAAGAGGCAAGGAAAGGCTAAAGCTGAAGGATGAGGTCTGTGATTCGGGGCCTGCATGTTCAAATATATTCCAGACAGGTTTTTGAACTTCTCTGTGTGTAACATTAGCTGGGAATTAAACTGAGACCCCCACGTGCTGAATCAGGTTTCTTACACACAATCCAGCTAAAATGTGAATTTTCATTTACTTTTGGAGCCAATGCTCTTGTCCTATGAAGGCTGTGAAAAGTACAAATATACTTCTCTATGTCAAGTGGTGCTTAGAGGGATAAAATAAACAAGAGCTTGTGAGAATTGTGGTTTAGGGGTTGGTTTATGATGTTTTCTGAGAGCTCTCCACTGCGTCGCTCCAACACGCCTGCAGCTGGGGCAGAGCCCAGGGCACATCAACACCTGAGCTCCCCTAGAACCTCCAAAACCAGGGTAACAAAGCAAAGCTGTTGGTTTCCTGTCAAAAACCCAACACGTGGTGTTCCCAAAGCACTCTGCAGACAGCTCTTCCACTGGAGATGGGATTAGAAACTCAGACTATGCTCACAGCCACGGCTCCTGCTGGCATGGAATCCAGGAGCAACTGGGCATCCCTTTGGATGCAGCCATGGGGGATCCCAGCCCTGATCTGCCCTCCCCCAGCTGCTTTACCTCCCTCATTGCTGCTCACCTGGAAAACAGCAGCAGAAAAAAGGTGTGAAGTGAAAAAAGGTGTGCTTTCTTTGGGGCAGAGACCAAATATTGAGGGGTTTCTCCCAATCTGGTTATATTTGTTATCCTTCTGAGAGCATTTCCCTCCTCCCTGAGGAGTGAACCAGCACCTCACCAGCTGTGCACTATTGACACAGGTAAAAGAGAATAATTTTGGCATTTCTCTGCTACTCTGGATCACTAATTCCAAGCTTGTAGATAAAGATGGGACCTGGTGCCACCCGGGGACTCGGTGCCTGCACTCAGGGAGGCTCCCAGACCAACCCCCGACGGGCACAGCACTGACGGGTTCCTCTCCTGGTGGCTCGAGCAAAGCAGCCCAGCACTGGATAAATCCCTGCCAACTGAAATCCCTCTGGCTCAGAGGGCAAAAGAGACTGGAGAGCCAAAGGCTGCTGCTGCCAGGCTGTTCCAGGGTAGGAATCACTCCATGAGGTGCCAGGAGAGGGCTGACCAGCAGTGCACACCCACACGGACACGGATCCCAATCCTGCGCGGTGGGGACCAGCCGTGGCTCACAAGGTGTCACACGTGGCCACCTCAGCATTCCTGACATGCCTGCTGAGCTCCCACAGCCAAACACAGCCAGAGCTTCTTGCCTTTCTTTGCAGGGCTCACATTCAAACTCCATTTGAGGTCCCAGACTTCAGCCAAGCAAGCACAAACCCAGCAGGAAACAAACTCCTGGGTTTGCCCTGTGCTGCTGCAATGGCTCCCCACCCACTGCCCGTGTTTCTGCTGAGAGTGAATCAACAAAATTCGGGCAATTCTGGGCAGGAAGAGCAGCACACTGAGCTACAACATCCTTCTCCTTCCAACCAGAGGTCACGTTGGGAAGCCCTTGAGTGGCTGAGATGAAGGTTTTCCTTCCCAACCTCCCCTACCTTAGCAGCCCACTCTGGTCCCCGGTATTTCCTGCCTCTCCACACAAAGCTGATGCTGTTGCAGAGCAGTTTGTTTAGCAGACACGTCAGAGAGAACTCTGAAAGCCCAGCTTGATGTCACTCCGAGCCAGGAATGAAATCCCAAGGATGAAGCCTTTTAACTGCTGACCTCTGAACCCACAGCTCCTCTTCTCGGGCCACCCTCGGGAGAGGTGCGAGCTCCAAACCTTCCCAGCCAACGCAGGCCTCCAAATATCTGACCCTGTGGTTTGGAGCTCAGGCAGCTTTATTCAGGCTCCACCAGGACTCTGACCAAGACAAGCCGAATATTTTTGCAAACTGTAAACATTAATCAGTGCCTTTTGTCTTCCCAAACTCTCCCCGTCTGCACAAACACGGATCCAACCCCGTCCGCTCCTGAAAACATGCGAGAGCATGTGGGGAGTTTGAAAAGAGCTCCTTATCTGATGTAAAAAACCTAATTAATATAAAAAGTGGTGAGGACAGCAGGGTCCCCCCACTGACACAGTAGTGGGGTTGTTGGAGAAGTGCAGCCGTGGGGGAATAACTCAACACGAGCTTTGCTGGGGTGAAAAGATTTACACTCGAGCAAAGCAGGAGTGAGGCAGCCCAGTGCAAACTCTTCTCTCACTTAATTTAGGGCTTAATCTTCCCCAAGTGTTCTTTTTTTTTGGCGTGATGAGACCTGCAGGCAGAGCAAATCCACACAGGATGGATGAGGGGGCTCCAGGGGGACGATGGTGCTCAGGGCACCCGCTGCCCCCCTGACACAGAGTCAGAGGCAACGAGGGAGCAAAGAGCCACGAATTATTCCAAGAATATGTGCAAGGTGATTCACACTGCCTCCCTAAAAGTAGAAGAAATAAATAAGAAAAAAATGGAAAAGGAAAAATTTTTTTAAAAAAAAGGATTGCTTGTTTCCACCAAAATCCTGAACCTCTTAATCATCAGAGAAGCTAATCCTCATCAGGGGAATTCTGGGGAAACTGGAAATATTTTCGCTTGGCTAAGATAAGGGCAGAGCTGTTTATTTCACACATCTCTGCAATGGTAGAGAGCCAGGAAATACTTTTCAGTTATTTTCAACAAAACAAGACAAATGTACCAAATTGGCAAGAAAGTGACATTTTTCTGTGGAATTCTTTAATGTCCGAACCGATATCCACAGAAACAGCTCTTTCCCCGTTCGTCAGCAATCTTAGTTAATTATTTGAATACTTTTGGCCTTCTGCTAAGCAAACCAGTGCTGAAAATATGCAAGAACTCGGCCACAAAGCCACGACCATCCAAAGCAACCCCCAGCGTGCTCTGGGCGAGTGTTTCAATGTCACTCCAGGGAACCCGGGGGGTTTGGGGCTCTGCTCTACAGGAGCCTGGTGAAGGTGCTTTCCCTGACCTGTTGGTGAATCCTGGAGTTGTGATTTGATCCGGAAACTATGGAACCTTGTTCTTGGCTCTGATGAGCAAAGGGCTTTTTTGCATTTCTCTGACTCGGAGCCGAAGCAGCAGCGCTTGCACAGGATGGAAGCGCCGGGAGGATCCCAGCCGGAGCATGGCAGGGCAGATTCCAGCTGTGGGAGCCCAAAGGGCCACCTGGAGCACAGCTGGCACCAGGCACTGCGCTCACACAACCCCACTGAGGATTCCCACTTACAGACCAACACCGGGGCTTCTCTTCCACTCCGTTTTGGGAGCAGATTTAAGGCAGAACAGGGAGCAGCAACACAGATTGGGAAGGAGAAATCTCATCCCTTTTGAAGAAATGAAATACAAGGCATGGCCATGATTCCCACCTTGATCACCACTGGCCCTGCCTGTGCTGGAGATGCTGCACAAAACCAAACCCCGCTGCTTTTGCTGCAGCTCTTTTTCCCGTTTGGAATTTTCAGTGCCAATAAGAAAAAGCAACATTAACAAAATGCTCCCCCTCCTCCCTTGCCCAAACACTCAACGTGTCACTGCCCAAAAGATTCCTGTCCTGGAGGGACTCGTGGATAAGAATACACCTGTTATCCCAGCTCTCTGGCTCACCCTCTAGGATCCCTCTTGTTCATGAAAATGAGAAAGCAAAACTTCTCTGCATTATAAACCCGTTCTTTTAGAAGTTTTACATTCTCCTCTTGGAACTATGAAGCCTTTCTGCTAAAACCCCATCAAATAAACACAGACAGGTACCCTGGATAGCATCGATCCACAGGAAACTCAACTAAAAGGTTGAAAAACAGAAAATAGCTGCCTGTACGCATTTTCTACTAATTTTTGTTACTTAAGTCGAGAATGAGACACGTTACCCCACCCAAACCTGAGATCTCCCTTCCCTTCAGCTGGATGTGTGGCAGACCTTGAAGGTACAGAGAGCACTTTTCTCAAATTACCTTTTATTAGCGTGAGGGGCTAATCAGCGGGTGAGAAGGAAGGAACCACCACCCCCTAGTTACCGGATCCCTCCCTCCCTCCCTCCTCAGCGGTTCCCCCAGACTTTACTGGGGAGCTGAAGGAGCTCAAACCTGGGCTTCTCCCCTGAAGAATCCTCCATCCTCCCCAGAATCCCCCCTGGAGTGCATGAACCAGCATTGGAGATGCTCTCCACCCCTGCATCCCTGTTAGACCACTCCATTATTTTCTAATACAGATCAAAATCACCTCAAGATTAGGAAATTCCGAGTTTCAGCTGGATGTGTGGAATATAAGAGGCAGTTTCAAAAAGATTTATCAGTTGCTGGCAAATTTTTGACATTTGGCGCCAAGCAAGGCGCTTCAAAAATGTATCTGTGCTTAAGAAGCTGACTTTTTTTTTTTTTTTTTCTCTCTGTAAAGCAGCATTTCCTTCTTACAAGAGAGCAGAAAAATGGAGACAAATAGGGTTTGAAGGCATTTGGGCTGGATGGAAGAAGAATGGGCTGCAGCTGTGCCAGGAACGCGCTTCAGCCACGCCGTGCTCCGGGTTTCCTCCTGCTACTGCCGATAAATCTTGGTTTTCCCTTGCTCACCCAGAGCCAGCCCCATTCCCATCGCTCCCAGATCTCTGCTGCCCCCAGGGCCCAGCTGCAGAGGGAATCCTTTGACAATTCTTAGGGATGGGAAGGGCAGCAGGTGTAGACGCTGACAGAGCTTTAGCAGTGAATTTCTTCAGCTCTCTAGCATCTTGTGAGAACTCTGTCTTTCCCATGCAAGCTAACTAAAACAAAGTTACCAGTTTTTATCAATATTCACACCTGTGACTTGTTTTTCCCAGATTGTTATGGCTTCAAATAGGAAAACACTTGGGAATGGACGTGTTAGAGTTGGGCCAACCCCCTCGATGGGTGGATGGCCAGAGGACCAATTACTTTATGCCATCCAGCTCACTTTGTGAACTGACATAAAAACCTCGGGAAAAAAGCCATTAAAGCCAGCTTTTGATGCTTTTCTACTGACCTGGACTCGTGGTTTTTTCTACGCGTCCGCATTACAACAGCAGCAGGCAGGGACACGGATGGTGCCCTTGCAGAGCCATCCCTGGCAGGGACACTTTTACCCAGCATAAACCAGGCCCAGATTTTATTGTGATAACAGCAAAAAAAGGTGTCTGCGGGCAGCACACAAACCTGTCAAGTCATGAAGAATTAAACGCATTTCCAGCCAAGAACGGAGCTGGAGAAGGACAGCGATCAAAACAAGGCTGATGTGATCAAAGAACCCCAGCATTTAATTCCCTCAGCCTCTTCTAATTCGCTTCTGTCTGGGCTCGGAGCGCCCTGGCTGCTCGGAAACACCAGACCGTGCAAGTTTTGTTTTACTTTTCAGAAATCCTAAGACCTGCTAGAGCTTAACAAAATCCTCAAGGGTTTATATTTGCTTAATCCCCTCTCCGCAGCAACCTGCCGGCATTCGGAGACGGCGGCTCATTCCAAGGGCTCCGGGCAGGGCAGGGTCCAGGCAGGGAGCTGGAGGAGGTGCCCAGCACCCTGGGTAGTTTGCAGGTCTTAAAAGTATGGATTCTGTAAATCCATGAATTCTAATGACATTTTCAGGCAATGTAAGTGCCTAAATGCAGGATCTGTTTGAGGGGAGGTGTGTGGATGCAGATGAAGCCCAGCATGCCAGAAGTATTATCATTATTATTATTATTATTGCTATTATTATTATTGTTGTTGTTGTTATTATTATTATTGTTATTGTTATTATTATTATGTTTAACTGCAGCTTTCATACAAAATTCCCTTTAATCTTTCAAACAGACCCAGTTCCAGCAGGTTCCCCGTAAGCCCTGAGTTTCCCCAGCAGATACAGCCACAGCCAGAATGATCCTGGCCTCCGCATTTTGTCAAAATAAGCTTTGTGGTTGGGCTCTGCAAACACTCCTGCAGCTCCCTAGAGCTTGTATTTATCAAAGCATTATGGAACTTCCTTCCTCCATGACCGAAACACGCGATCCATAAATGAAATGAGGAGTGTTCCTCACCCCCCAGCACACCGCAGGCTCAGCATCACTGCTGCCTGGGGGTGAGGATTTTCCTCTCGTGATTTTAGGGCTGTTTGGCCATCCTCAGTTCTGGGAGCTTTGGGCAAACTCTGCAGTTCAAATCCAGCCTGAGGAACTGATGCTGGCTCGGACTGGGCACAGCACAGGTGACTTGGGTGCAGCTGCTGTGTTCTGATCACTCCAGAAATGTAAATTTTCAGGTGATTTCTCTGAACAAAACAAGCCAGAATTCAAGAATGCTACCGAGCCACCTCAGTAGGGGTGGGGGGCTGTTTTCTCTTGTGCTTATGTGTTTGAGTCACCAAAGGACTCGTGCAGCAACTGGAGCAGGCACAGAGCACTGTCCACTCCTCCTGGAGATTCCCCACAGGCCCTTGAAACCAAGTATGGGTCGCCTCAAATCACCCCACAGGCTCCACCAATACTTGATTTCCAAGGTCACACGCAGTGGACATTGAGGAGCTCCTGGAAAGCTTCTTAGTTTCATTCAAAGTGCCGTGCAAACATAAATAAATAAGTAAATAAATCCAATATGAAACCTCCTCCATGATTTCTTTCAAAGCTCTGTTTCAAATGATCTGCTTGTGAAGCACCTACATTTGCTTTTTGTTTTCAAGGAAGAGTTGGGAATGGGAAAGAGCACATCGCCCTGAACTTTTACCCACATAGCACATTTTTTTCCCCAGATCATTCGTGCTCATTTAAAAACTAAAAATTCTTCTTTGGAAGGACCCCATCCAGCTCCTCCAGCCTTGCACCTGTGCAAGATTTGTTTCAAATATATCCTGAGTCCAAATCCCTCCCAAGGAAGGGGCGACTCAGCATCACTCCCTCCCTGGGGCACGGTGCTGGTCTGTGCACCACCATCCTTCTGCAGGAGCAGCTGCACCAACATCCTGTTCCTGTGAGCAGACAGGCCCCTTTTTGGAGGATTTACAGGTAAATCTGACTTAATCTGGAGGGCTCCGAGCTCCAGGACCCTGCCTGAAGGCGGTACCCACACTGCAGCGACCTGGCTGCTCTGCCCCGCCATCCACCAGCTCCCCCGCCGTGACTTCTGCAAGGAGAGGCTTGAAATAAAGTCCTGGTGACCGTCGGTATTCCTGTTCTTTATGAGAATTCCCAAGTCGTTTTAAGGAAAACAGAACCCAAGCACATCTGGTGTTTTATTTATGGAGGTTACACGCTCCCGCATGAAAGCAGCTTTTAACCTGATAACAAACCCCTCGCTTCTCCCTCTCTGCCTTCGGGCTAAGAGCCATTAATATTCATGGCTATTGTCAGGTGGTTTTACAGCTCCAGTAAAAAAGGCCTGGAGGAAGCTGCAATGCCAGAGGCCCCAGCTTGGAAGCATCTGGCTTTCCCCTTGAACAGCTTCCCAGCTTTCCCAGAAAGCGACAGCCACCCCCCAGCTCCAGAAGCCAAACCTCAGCTGAGTTCTGGGACTCAGGGCAGGGAACTCGACAGAAAAAGGAACATTCTGTGCATTATCCTGGTGACCCCAAAAGGTGAGAGCTCTCCAGAGCACACAAAGCATCTCAGCCATCTGCATGCTCACAATTCCTGGGAAGGAGGACCAGAGTCCAATTCCCTGGGAAGGAGGACCAGGGTCCAATTCCCTAGGAAGGAGGACGAGAGTCCAATTCCCTGGGAAGGAGGACCAGGGTCCAATTTCCTGGGAAGGAGGACCACGGTTCAATTCCCTGGGAAGGAGGACCAGAGTCCAATTTCCTGGGAAGGAGGACCAGGGTCCAAACTTCAGTGCCAATGTGCCAACCTCAGCCCCATCCCAGCAGGTTCCTCACCTTGGACAGAGCAGGCAGATTGGATTGATTCCCAATATTCAGGGAAAGCCACCATGCTGCTGGGACTCTTCCTTTAGCAATCTGGGTTTAGAATGAAATATTCTCTGTAAATATAAGGAATATATCCCAAGATCATCTGGGAGTCCAAAATCAAGTGTTCAACCCAAGATTACAGCCCCAAAAAAGTCGTGGCCCCCAAGCTCAGAGCACACAGGTGGAGCCAGCAAAGTCTGGAGGCTGCCCTTCTAAATTCCAGATAAATTTCTTTAAAAGGATGGTCCTGGAGTAAATAAAACATGTGAAAATCTGTTTTTCCAACAGAATCTGCACTTAGATCTGCAGTGTTGACTATACACACATATAGGTAACTTTTACCTGCAATGGGTTTTTAAAAAACAAAAGCCTCAATAATCTTTTAAAAAGCTTCTTTTTTTTCCTGGTTTGTTTTTTTTTTTTTTTTTNTTTTTAAAAATTTTTTTTTTTTTTTTGGTTTTTTTTTTTTTTTTTTTTTTTTTTTTGTTTTTGTTTGGTTTTTTTTTTTTTTTTTTTTTGAGGGAAGTGATTTTGCATCAGACAAACAAAAAATAAAAACCAAAAAACAAAAGTTCCTGCATTTTGCTTGGGGAAAAAAAAAAAAGAAATAAAAAGATAACTAGTAGAGCCACTAAAAGTGTTTAAAAGTGGGATAAAGCCATTTTTGTCTAATCCCAAAGGGGACAACCCTGCAGCTCTTGGATGGCAGACAGGCTCTGCAAAGAGAGCAGCTCCAGGGACAGATCCGAGCAGAGCAGAGCACAGCAGAGATGCTCTACCCCCTCCCTCTGGCCGAGAGGACACCTCACAGACTCCAGCTGCTCCACACTCTCACAGAGAAGCTTTGGGTAGTTCTTCCCTAAAAATGAGGCTGCTGAAGGTTGTCTTCCTGAAACCAGCTGCACTGGGAGAAAGGCTGCGACATCCTGGGGATTTGACCCCTTGAAACCCCATCAGTGGGACCCCAGGAATAAGCCCTCCTGATAACCTAAAGGAAGATCAGAGGATCCGCCCAGCCCGGCACTAAAATGCAAGGAGCAAAGCACAGGACTGGCAGGACGCTGAGGGTCCTGGGGGCACTTCTGCGTGGCTGGATTTGGGATGAAAGAGGAGCCTGTCCGCTGCTTCTCTGAAATTGTGCCAGGGGGATGAGCCGGAGCCGGGCTGCACAATCCCCACAGTGTTGGGGCTCTGCTGAACTTTGCCAGCACACAGGGATTACACACAAAATCCAGGCTCGGTGGGTTTTGGTTTTTTGTTTCTTTGTTGTTTTTCCTTCTTCCTTTTTGTGTCGTTTCCCCTCTCTCTCTCCAGCTCAGCACACTCTGGGATTTGGCGCCGGGGTGTTTCAATCCCTGTTTTCCGTGGTACCTGCAGGAGATCCGCCAGCAGGGCTGGCCAAGACGAGTTGCAAGACAAAGGTGTAGCCAGAGTTGTGAACATGAGAAGCTGTAAGGACATATTTTAGATTTTCCCATCTCTCCAGAATTCCTCTCCAGATTCTCCTCCTTATTAATCTAATACTCTGTAAACTCAACATCTTTCCCTGGATTACACCAAACGCTGAGACAAGCCCAGCCTGGCTCCTCCTGACCTGCAGTAACAGAGACATCACGAAACAGCCGTGACAGACAGCACCTCCAGGGAATCTCTTTTTTTGGGAATAAAAGGAGCCTGTGCCTGCTGGGAGGTGCGTGGTCTGCAGGGAGCAGATCATCTGTCACAGCCCTGCAGCTTCCTGTGGCGCTCAGATAACGCTGACTCCATGCCACGGGCACTGCTTCCCACAGGCTTTTTCCTTTGCCCTTTATTTCTTCCTAACTTCCCATCCAAACTGATGTCATCTGTCATCTTTGGGTAGTTTTTTTTCAGACACTGCTTTCTAGTTTTGTGTTTATCACAGTCTTGAACCTGACAGGAGGGTGAAGCCGGGAGGGGGGTCGGGCTCTGCTGGCAGGGAACAGGGACAGGAGGAGAGAGAATGGCCTCAGGCTGGGCCAGGTGAGGCTCAGGTTGGACATCAGCAGGAATTTCTCCATGGAAAGGGTGCTCAGGCACTGGAAGGAGATGCCCTGGGAGGTTTGGAGCCCCCATCCCTGGAGGTGTCCAAGGAAGGCCTGGATGTGGCACTCAGGGCTCTGGGCTGGTGACAAGGTGGGGACTGGGCACTGATTGTACTCAACGATCCTGGAGGTCTTCCCAGCATTACTGATCCTGTGATTCTGTGATGTTTTCCTCACACATGGCCGGGGCTGTACCTGCTGTGGCAGGAAGGGCAGCATGAGGCACTCCTGGGATGCTTTCTAAGGCATGTGGATGTAGGAAAACGCAACACCACATGTTGGAGAGACCCCACATGCACAAACACACTCAGGCACGTGCCCTGTCTGGATTCTGGGGAGTCCCAGGAGAGATGGAGAAGGGACCATGGGCTCACTTTATCACAGTGGCATCATTCCCACACATACCAGCCGTGCACGTGCAAGCTGACAACCCCTCTCCAGCACGAGCCAGCCTCCCCAGAGCGATTGCATTATCAGTCTTGGCTCCCACTGAACTCCTCATAAATATAAATATGTCAGATGGCCAAATGAGGTTTAATCAATAGCACAGTCAGGGCTTTCAATCCCTGTGAACTTGGAAGCTGCGTAAGCAAGCTGCCTGTAAACTTTGCAGGTCTTTTGGAACTCAACTCTTTGACGTGGCGTGCAAAGTTGTGAAGGGTTTTATCTGCTCTTTAAGGTATTTATTTTTTAAAGAAGAGGAAAACTGGGCTCGAATATCTCAGGGGTTCGGTTTGGGTAAACACATTTCTGCTCATCACTTCCCTGGCTGCCTCCTCCAAGGCGAGGTAACCATCCTTCCAGGGAAACTGCCCCTGGGGAACCTTCCCGACCTACAGGAGACTCAGAGTAACACCTGTGACCTCTTCATCTGCATCCATCCCACTGGAATGTGTGTGCCAGCTCAGTGTCAGTGGGGGGAACATCCACAAGAGAGGCCAGCTCACGTGGACCCAAGAGTATTCCCATACCTGTGCCAGGTGTCTTCCACACAGCTTCTGTTAAGGAGCGAGCCAAAGACGTCCATCAAATGTCCCCTCTCCACTCAGATCATACATTTTTTCCTATAGATGTCACATCTTTTGCTGTTTCCTCAGCTCCTTGCCCAATATGAGCCTCAGCCAGACTCACCAGAGACATCCTCATCCTCCTCCTCCTCCTCCTGCCCACTCCTTCATCCTGCCACTGGTTCCTACCTGCTGCCACATCCAATTTGTTGAGAGTTTGGGCAAATTTCGGTTTGGCCCTCCCAAGGTTCCTCAGGAGCTGAAGAAATGGGACAGGTAATGACATCCAGATGAGCTGATCCTTTCCCCATGTCACCCTCAGGCTCCCAGACCTGCTCCTGTGGAGCCAGAGGCAGCAGCCTGGCTTGGCTTAGTGAGGGTAACCTGAGACACTCCACTCCTGCCATAAAACCCTGTGGACTATAAATATCTCCCCATAGTGGAGAGAATTCTTTTTTGACACTTTATATAATGGATGCAATAAAAAATATACTGTGCCTGGCAGCCTTTCCGAGGCTTTCCAAGGCTTCCCTTCAGGAGCTCAGCGCACCGGCTGGGCTTTGATGATTTTTTTCCACTCTCTGGCCAAAACTGTATTTAATGGGAAGACTGGAAGATGACTCTCCTGGGAAAGAACCTGTATTCCTCTTATGGGGAAGGTGAAGAGACTTCCTTCAAAGTTTCCAACCCTTTGAAGCGGCTTCAGCTCTGTGAGATCACAGAGGCTTGGCCAGGGCTGAGCATAGGGAGGTTTGAGAGTCTCCAGCAGGTTTGTCCCATTTTTAGCTGTTTCTCACAGCAAAATCTGTGCCAGGGTGAAGCTCTGCACTCACCAGGGAGCTGCTGACCTTCAGTGCTGTGTCCCCATGGCAAGTGGCTTTTGAATGGACACCAGTGACCAAGAGTTGCTGCCAGCATAGTGGTGAGAAAAGCACAGATTCTCACCACTTAATGAAGCCAAAGGGATTCACACAGAATTAAGGGGGAAAATTTAGCAAGATCTAGTTGGAGGGCTCAGCAGAAATGCTGTAGCACCAGGCTAAGCTGTGAAGGGTTCAGACAAGGAGCAGGGGAGTGGATGGCTCTGAGCACCACTCAGCCCCAGGCAGCAGGTCTGGGCTCCAGGCACATCCCAGCCTGGCTGTGCTGCTTCCCACAGCCAAGGCTCATAACCTGCCATTCCCACTTCTCCAGCCAAGCATCAAAAGTCTCTCCAACATCATGAGTCCTTCTAGCTGTGATTCCTAACACAAGGAGCCTGTCAGTGCTCATCTCTGCACCTCACTGGGGACACCAGGCTTGACACCATTTTCCAGGAGCAGCAATGACAAAGCTGTGCTGCCAGAGTGAGAAATGAGAGCTACAGGCATGGGAAGAGTCAGTGTGACATCCAGATGTTTCAGCTATCAGGTTTGAACTCACTCATCTCAATAGGAAGCTCCAAAAGTCACACTCTTTATTCCAAAAGGAATCCTAAACCAGTGCCTCTTTGCTGCTCCTTCCGGCCAGCTCCCAGATTTTGGCCGGAGCAGAGCCAGAAGCTGAAATGCCACGAAGAAGACGATGACCTCATGCAGAAGGGCTGTAAGGAGAAGGGTCAGCTCTGCCCCTCTGCCTGTGCCCAGTCTTTCGAGGCACTTGGCAGCGTTTGGGGTGTCTGTGACACCCAGGCAATGCCCACCTCTCCCTTGAGGCTGCTCGCCCGGCTGCCAGCGCACAACGGACAGTCCGTGTCTTACACCAAAAAACTGGCACATCCCTGGGAAAAAAGCGTCTTCTCCAAGTCTCTTTGTCTCCATACAATTAAGCTCAATACAACAAAGCATCCAAGTGGTGGGGGGAGCGTTTTGGAAGGTTCTCAAGAGCCACGGTCGAGTTTAGAGCAGCAGGAAGGTCTGCGAAAAACTATTGATCACCGATCTTGTTATTTATATCCCCCCCCAAAAATATTGCCCCTCACATTCCCAGATGCACAGTGGGTGTCAAGAGGAAGAACCTTGGAAAATAAATGGAAAAAGTTACACTAGCAAATGGCTTGTTTATGCCATAATTGGTATTAGGCAATTAATGGTGGGATGAAACATCACAGTGCTGCTGAAAACAAAAAGCAATGCTGGGTAAAGAGCATTTAATGAGCACGTTTTATGTCGTCCTCAGCAAGTTTACTGCCAAGCCACAAAAGACATTTATACACACTCCCTTTTGTCTCTAATGAAAGGGTCAGGGCTATTCGCTTCTGGGGAAATTCAGGAGTTTAAAAAAAAAAAAAAAAAAAAAAAGCATAAATGTAATGTTTTAAACTGGAAATGCACCTCCTTGAAGGAGCAGTTGTTTAAGGTGGGAGAGATTCACTGGGCTCAGTCAGTCCCAGCACAACCAGGTGCAGATCAAACATCTCCCCACAGAAGGATGGGGCTCAGTGACAGCCAACCACAGGGACCTATTGTACAGCTCCAATAGCCAGATACGCCAAATATCTGACATTCCAAAATCTCCAGTATTAATGAGGTGAGATCCTGAGCAACTAGGGAAAAAGGAGACTGAAATAATGTCTTTTTTTGCCAGGAGTCAGTATTCTGCTGTGCAATCCAGAGCAGGTCCCCAGCCTGTGTGAAGGGGGATAATGCCTAAATCATTTTAAACCAGAAAAATTACCTGGTCTGCTGCTTCCCAAAACTCATTTTCTACATCTGCTTCTCCTACGCATTTCAAGGACTCCCACTTCCCGCTGAACACTGGGAATGGTCAAAGCCAATGCTGCATTTCCAGCCACAGAATGTGCCCATGGAAGAGACAGGTACCTCCAAACCTTTTCCTTAGAAGAGATCCAGATCCTTTTTCCTCTCTTCTCCTGCACGTCTGCCACAGGAACCCATGGAATACTCTCACCATCCTCCTCCTCAGCCAGACACAGCCCCAAGGCAAGGCCAACAGGCAGCCAGGTGGGAACAGCCATGGGAAGTGCTCAGGAAAGAGAGTTGCTGCCCTTGTTTTCCTTATAATGAACCTTTCTTCTAGGTTTGAAAAAAAAAAGACCTTTCAAGCCATTTCAGGAAGGGAGCTTGCTGGAGTGCTCTGTCTGGGAGATACAGGCAGGAAGGAATGAGCTTCCAAAAGGGCCAGGAAAATGGTTTATTCCCAAAACTCAGCAAGTGCCCTACAGTTTGATACTGCAAGGTATCAAACACACAGAACCTCACAGAAACCTCAGATTCCTGCTGATGAAAAGCCTGGGTAAAGTGTGAACATTTTCCTAATGAATTCAGCCCTAACTGTACCATGAGCGTTCTGTATTCCTTTTTTTTAACCATTTCCTCAGTTTAAAAACACACATTTTTCAGGAGCATATCCTGTTGCACCAGAGACCACAAAGTGAAAAGCCACACCTTCTTCTCACATAAGTACAAAAACATCTCCAGCATTCTTCCAGTTAAATCCTTTGAGTTTTCCAGGGATTCGTTCTGCAAATTAAATGCAAAATGTAATTTTCTGGGCAAATTTATCAAGGCAAATCCTAACAGAGCTCCTGAAAAAATACAAATCAACGCACAATGCCCGACTGCGCCACACGTGACTGGCTTGGGCTGCACAGTTCCATGACTTACCAGCTAAAGAGCAGCCTGAGAGGGCAGGAAATAGTGGGAATTCAAGCTTCTCCTGATGAAAACAGCAGAGGAAGCGGTGGACAGTTTGCAGCTGGTAAGGAGAGGTATCCTCTAATGACACACATCTGGCAGCCATCGCCTCCGCATCGGCGCGGCTGAAATCCAACACCCCTCACACAACAAAGCGGCATGCCAAGGAAAGGCACAGCATCCCAAATCCTCCTGAGCTGCTCAGAGCCCTCCTGCCCCTTTCTCCACTCAACCCAGCGAGGGGAGCCCAGCCCCCAGCCCAGCCGCTGCCTTTCTTACACCAGGCTTGGTTAGTTTGGCCTTTTGATTGCTGACAGTCAGATCAGGATGGTGAATCACAGAACTGACTCCCATAATCCGTGATTTGAAACAGCTCCTGGCGAGAAGATCTGGGTTGGACCCCTGGGAATGGTCTAGGCAGTCTTTAAGCAAGCCACATCAATCTCTAAAGGAGAAGAATCCCAATTTTAACCAGCAAACACAGTTATTCTACTTCTTGTTGCATTAGCAGAGCCCACCTGCAGAGGGGTTCCGCCTCAAACCAAGGCTGTGTCTCTGCCACCTACAAGACCTCGTGGAGATTCCACAATTGAAGGCAGCTGGGAAAGGCAGACATCCTTAATGAGGCAAAAACCACCAAAAACTTCTTCAACCACCAACCTACTGGTGGCCACTCAAAGGGCTGGACCAGCCCCGTGCAAGACAAAACCCAAGGGCAGTGGCAGTGCCCAGAAAGCTGCAGCGTGCCAGGCTTTCCAGTCAGCATTCCAGGATAAATGGAAAGTCAAACACACAAAGGAATGACTTCAGAGAGCAGCTCGGGGCCAGCAGCCCCAGCGCCCAGCCCGTGAGCCTGCGCGACGCCTGGCGCGGAGAAGGAGCTCGCTTGGCCTCTTGGCATCCTGTGCCGAGCCTGCTGCTCCAGTGTGCAGTGGAGGGCTTCCAGATCCATGGGTTTATTGGCTTGGAGAGGCGGGAAGACAGGCAGTCAACATCCATTAACGTACCACAAACTAGAAACACCTGTTGGCCTCCAAAACTGGGTTTTGGCTGGCTTACAGAGAGCCAGGGTCTATCTAACAGGTGCTCCTGTGGCCAGCGGGAATGTTGAGGGGTTGCAGAGGCCCCCCAAACACTGAATCAGGCACGGGGAAAGCGGCTGCACCGTTACACACAGCACATGTGTCACTGTCTGCGAGCCCAGCCGCGGGAAACGGCAGCCCTGTAAAATTAAGTGTGTCTGGGAGGAAACCAGCCATGCTGGGACTGGGGAATCTCAGCCGAGAACGGTGAGGGTCCCCTGGACTCTCCTTGCAGCCTCCCAATTCCTCTGCTGAGGGAGAACCAGTCCCAGGGCCACGACAACGCGGCTCCAGCCCCGGCATGGCTTTGATGGTTCTTGTGGGTCCCTTCCAAGCCAGGATACTCTGTAATTCTATAATTCCATGATGAAGGAGCTGCAGAGGAACAAATTCCCTGAGCTGGTGCTTTGATCCTGGTGCCACTGATGCGGGAGGATTCCCATTTTCCAAGGCAACATTTTACATTTGAGCTTTGTGAAACGGTAAAAAATGATCATAAAAAGCTCCTTCACTGGCTGGTGCCACCTGGATTTCTCTGTGGGGGTTGTTAGTGGGAGATTTTCCTCCTTCTCCACTGTCAAACAACTCAGTTTGGGTCCAGGCTGCTCAGAACATTCAAGCTCCAGCCCAAGGGAAAAACTCCATTGCACAACAGGAACTCGCACACACTGAAACTTGGATCAAGGATGTACAGAAAGTGTCCTCCCTTCCTCACATAATTCACATGGATTAAACCTCTGGGGAGGGAACCCTCTGAGCATCTTCCCAGAAAAAAAAAAAAAGGTATTTGTAATGACTGGAACCTCAACATGTGTTTGTTTCTGAACTATTAAACCAATTACACTGTTGTGCTGAGCCCATGCAGCACAGGAGAGGAAACAGAAACACAGCAAACAGGGAAAAAATGAAAGGAAAACCTGTTTCTGAGGTGAGGATAAGGCACTTCAGAAGCTGCTTGGAAGATGTTATCACCTGCCAGAGAACATGGCTTTAAAACGATGCCTCAGAGAAGGCAGCACTTAATGAATTTTAAAAAAAAATGTTTTCTCCAACCTTTCCAAACCCAGAAACGGAAAGCATAACATACCAACGATTTATTGCAGAGTGGGCTGTGTGTTTAAGCATAAATTAATTCTGCAAATTCCAGGCAGCTTTGCAGCAATGCTCCTCGTTCCTGCTCTGGCCCTCACTCCTCATCTCACTCACCAACCCTCCTGTTTGGGTTGGAACCTGGCCCTTGTGCCCATGGCTAGTGTGGCTCCCACACCACTGATTTTCAGCAGATCCTTTAAAAACAAGGGAAGATTCAGTGAATGATTGGTCTTGATGATCTCAAAGGTCTTTTCCAGCCTAAAGCATTCGATGATTCTGTCACAGTCAGGGAGTTAAGCTGTTCCCTGTCATTTCACTTTTGTGAATTCACTGACGACCTGAAGATTTCAGTCTCTCACTCGCAGTCACGTTCTCTTTCATTGCAACAAACCAGTCATGGGTGAGAAATTGTGAGCTTGGAATGGTCCTTGGCTACCTGACCAGGGGGATGGGCTCAATCCTCTCCAGAAACGATCCAAGAATTCAGCTTAAGTTCAGTCTACTTGGCATTCATGTAACAAATCCTTCTTATAACCAATTACACGATGGGATCCCAGTGGTCCAGTTACACTGGAGCATTTCACATCGCCTGGAAAATAATCCATTCTCCTCCATAAATGTCCCTTGACTCACCTCCGAGCTCACAAGGCTGGCTTTCCACGGGTGGTTTACAGGAAGAAAACACCTCGGGCAGACCTCGCCGCTCTCAGAACCATAAACCCTGCACAGCCCTCGCTCTGCTCTGCGAGTGGCTGAGGCTCTGCAGCCACAGCCCCTGTTTAATTGGTCACAGCTGGCTGGGAAGCTCCAAGGAAATCCTTGCAGGGAGATTAGAGCCGGGGCTGCCGCTCTGCCACGGTGGAGGAGGGATCATGGGAGGTTCAGTCCTCACGGAAGGGGATGCAGCGCTTTGGAGATGCCACCCAACACTTCACATGACTTAGCCCAAGGTATCCACCCCTCAAAACAAAGCAGGGGTTTTGTCTTCTTCAGGTGGCACAATGAGTCATTTCCTTCCCAGTTTTCTTACCCCTGACAGACCCTAACATGAGGAGCAGACCGGTGGGAACGTTTCACATCAGAGCAACGTCAGCAAAAAGATTCCGCTCTGATTTATTTGCCAAAACCTAAGCACAGGGCTACAACCCATCCAAAGGACTTGAGCCATATATTTTCTTCCAGCCAATATGATAATCTCTTTTAAATGATCACAAAATCCTTAATTCTTGAGCTCAGCCCAAGGAAAGCTTGAAAAGCCCAAAGCCAGCCGTATTTCAAATCCACCAAAGCCCATCAGATTTCAGTTCTGTTTCACCCACTATCGTGTTCCTTTAAACAAATGGCCAGCAGTACTTTTGCCTCTGCACGCTCTCCATCACTCACTGATGGAGCTGGACAGAGCTGGACAGTTTCATACACATCCAAAAGGCTGCTTGCTGTACTCCAGTTCACCTTTAAAAATTCAAATCATACAAACTACTCAGTCATTCACTGAGTTATTCCTCTGCATTATGTGCAGGCCAGAGGTGGTGCCATGAATGGCACCATGTTTGACCAACATGGGGGTGATGGACACTGATGCCCAGGTGATGACCTGGGGTCACCCCACAGGTACAAGTCCCAGGACACTTCTCTTGCAGGTACAACAGATGCTACCCTGGCCCCACCACATTTTCTCTGTTCTTCCAAACTCCCTTTACAAAAGATGGTTTTTAGCTGAATAAGCCCCTGCATCGCCTTGGCTTGTTTCCTCTCACAGATTTCTTCAAAGAGCTCAGCCCTACCTGTTTGCCAGCTCTTAAATACCACGCTTGGCTGATGGACAAGCCAATAGCGCAGGACGCGGCCGAGCTCGGCACAAGCCGCCCTTGTTCCACTGCCTTCCTGAGCCAAAATACAAGAAAATCCCAGCAGGAATCTCCTCTGGCCTCAGGCTGCTCTCCCCTCCCAGCAGAAGGCTAACCTTGTGAATCAGGAGGTTGCTTATAAATAAAAGTATTCGGACTTCTTGGCTGCTGGAGAAGTGCTCTGCTTAATTTAGCCCTGGTATTATTAACCGTGGATTCTCTCCAATGAACTGACGGCTGAAGAACAATTGCAGCCATTTAATTCCACGAAACAGATTTTAAATTGGCCTCATGAACTGCAAGCCCAGGAAGCTTCGATCACAGGATCTCGCTACCGTCATTCTGAAGTCTGCACCGAGCTCTCCTTGGACTGGGGAAGTCACCTGAGCCTGAACCGGCACTGTCACGCGAGTGTCTCCGTCTTGGAAAGAGCATCTGGCTCCTGAATCCAAGAAAATACTGCCTGGGCTTCCCTTTGCTTCCAAAGACTAAACCCTTCCTGTTTTGACTTCCAACACCTCCGAGTGTTTCACAGTCCCATGTTTGTCTGGCCTCCAGCAAACCCCTCTCTCCCAGCCCTTACACACCCAAAGGCTTCCAGCTGAACAGCTCCGGAGAGATTAGCAGGAGAAACCAAATCCTTCACCAATCAAACAACCCCAAGGGCACGTCAAAGGCGGGGTAAATAAGGGCAGGACTATAAAAGAAAGAGACAACAATGTTCTCCTGAAGCAGCAGGTGACAAAGCCACCTGAGCTGGCCTCCAGGTACTGACACTAATCACGGCCCTGCTGGCTACTGCTGACCCCTCCTTTGTGCCGAGCCAAAGGAGCTTTGGGCTGGCCCACGCTTCAAAACACAGCCGGGCTAATTGGGAACGGTCCCGGCCCCCGGCACGGCGCGGCTCCCGCTTCAGAGCCCCGAGAGGCTGAGTGATGCTGAGCCGATCCACTCTGCTGGGAGGCTCCAGTGAGCGAAGGGTGAAGCCGAGCAGCTGATTTACAGCAGGAGATGCAAATAACACCCACCTCCACACCCCCGGGCACAGCCAGCTCCCACACACACAGGTCCCGCTCTGCTGCGCTCACTTGGGGTCTGGTGGGTTCACCAGCAGCAGACCCCAGAGCACTGGGTGGTCCAAGGATTCCCAGGAAGGCCGGGCAGGCTTGGAGCAGAGCCCAGGATCTCTGACACCCCCTCCCTCCAGCAAAGAGCCTGCACGGGAAGGTCATTTACATCCAAGCCCCCAAGAGGGAGTTCTAAAGGGAGCTTCACCCCAAACTCTGAATATTCCACTCACAACCATTTCATCTACCAAGGATGGAAGATACCAAAGGAATTCAGGACAACCCAGCTGCTTCCTCAGCTCAAAAACAATCAGTGGTCACTGTAATAATGTCCAGCTCAACCTCTGCAAAGCAAAGCTCACCTGATGGCAGGTGGGCAAGCAGAGCAGGGAAAAAACCCAATTTCTGCACAGACAGCATGGGACGGGATCAAAACCCACCAAGAGGCAACAGAAAAGGCATTGAAACCTGGATGGGCACACACGATGGATGCTCTGCAGAGCTTCCTGTGGGAGCTCACACAGCCCCACCGAGGGCTCTGCCTTCACCACGAGGTGATTTAACCCAGAGGGTGAGCGATGGCTCTCGCTGTCAGCGCTCAGGAGAGCAGCAAGGACAGCACCTCACCCTGGAAGGCGAGCGCTGGGGAGCCGCCGGCTGCCCCGCCTGGGTAAACACCCGGCTGCTGCTGCTCGGGGCTGGCCAGCAAAAATATCCCGTGCTGAAAGCTCTGATAGGAGTCTGGCCAGGACAGGGAGCGTCCTGCCTCTAAAGCAAACACGCCTGTATTTCTTTCCAGGCAAGAAAAAACGGCTCAGTTTGGATCAGACCCGGATTTCTTGAAGACAAGTGACACATGGAATGTCACAGCTTCACTCACACTGGTTATTTTCATGTCCTTTTCACCAAACAGCCTCGTCCTGCCCACATCCAGAGGCACTGCAGCCCAGTGCTCCACAGCTCCATCCTTTCTCAAGGAGGTGCCATCACCTCAAACACCAGGACAGTTCCTCTGTCAGGTGACAGATGAGGAAAGAATGAGTCACTGACCAGGTGTCCTTCCCCAAAGCAGCCTCTCATCCTATGAGGAAAATCCAGCACAAATGTTGACTGATGAGCAAAGCCAACCCCCCAGAGCACTTCTAACAGTGAAAGAAAAGATGAGAATCCAGACAATTAGGTTTCCATGAGAAATTTGTCCAAAAAAAGTATTTACCAAAAAGAACCATGGACAGGAGTCAGTAAGAAATGAAGATGAAGGGAAGGATGATCTTGTGACTGGTGTCTTCCTGTATCCTCCATCAGCACATTCTCTGTGGCAAGGACTGTGGGTTTTGAAAAATGCTACAAATAACAGAAGGCATCAAGAAACAGACAAAAGAAAAATTTTTCTGCAAGCTAGGCCTAATACAGCTGTTTCATAGGTCTTGTGGAATTTTTCAGGGGCAACATCTCTTCAAAAACAGGATAGAAACAAAAGCTAAAATGAAACTGGAAAGTCAGGAAAGCTTTCTGAGGGTGCTTGCAAAATGAAAATTGTCCCCAGTCCCCTGTGTCTGTATCTGTCCTTCACCTGCAGGTAATGAAAATGCTCAGACCTTTACAAATGATGGGCTTGGGAAACAGCAAAATGTTGTCTGGCAGAAGGGGATGGCAGGGAACAGGATGGCAGGGAACCATCTCTGCCCTGGGTGTGAAATACAAATCACCCGGGAATGAAAATAATTTGAGGTTGAAAATAAAGTGGAATGCTCCTGGTTCAGCTGGGCTTTGCTCTGCCAGGAAGCAAGAGGACAATTAATGCTTTACAAACTGAGGACAAGGAGTACAAGGAATGATTTATCCCCTCCACATTTTTCCTTGCTCATTTTAATTAGTTCAAAAATACCAGAGTTTGGATTGGTTTCTTCCTTTAACTTCAGGTAGTGGAGCCATCATTTGTGTCCTTGTGTATCCTTGGCCGTCCCTTTTTCACAGCCCATTCCCTCCACTCTGCCAAAGTGCAGACAGTGGGATCTAACAACAGATACTCAGGATCTCAGATGTTTATTTTAAATATGACAGGGTCGTTAGACCCAAAGCCCCAGCTTCAGGTCCCCTGTGCAAGGCAGGTAATGTCAGTGCCACTCCAGTATTTTCCTCTTCTCCAGATCAATTCCAAGTCAATCATTTCCCTTTTAATAAAATATTGGGGGTCTCCAAAATGTGTGGTTTATTTTCAAAGCTGCAGCCAATTATAACTGTGGGAATTGCTAAACATTTCCAAATGTTGAAATGCTTTTCACCTCTCGGGTTCTGCACAGGAAAACACCCAACGCTGACTCCACCAGCTTGGAAGAGAGAGGACATGCGTGTTCCCTGTACTGATTGATTCACACCTCACCTTTCTGCCCTTGGTTCTCATTACTCAGGGTTAGGGGGGTCCCAGGTTTTGATAAAATGCTCCTCTCCAGCCCTTCCAGGTCAGCTCCCCTACCTCCACACAGCTCTGGTTCCAAAAGACGACAGAACCACACGTCTCAGAAGGAACAAGCTCAAGGAACTCATGGGTGGTAAAGAAGTCTCATTATTTAATTTGCTGCCACGAATCAGCATCATCTGAAGATGATGTGAGCAATCAGTACTGCCCTGCACCTTGCAGACTCAGCAGTGAGAGGGAGGAGAGAGAGCCGTGTGTCCCTGCAGCCCAGGGAACGTGTTCTCAGCCCAGGGAGCATCCCAGCTTTTAGGGGTTGTTGGCTATGGACTATCACCTCCCCAAACCAGAACACCTGTGAGCCACCAAACGTAGGAAACTCAATAACCTTCAAGAGGGAGCTTGAATATCAGACAAAGGTTAATTAAATGAAGCTTAGCAGCCCCAAAATGCAGCCTGGCCAAAGATACGAGGACAATCCTTTCCAAGGTGGCACTCGGCTCGCCCCACAGGCCGTGACCCCAGGGTTCCTTTGTTTGACCCAAATTTAATCAGCTTCCTTCTCCAATTCCAGCAAACCCTGCTGCGGATGGCAGCCAGGAATAAAGGCCATTGTACAGCACGGAGCTGTGTTTCACAGCAAGTCGTGATAAGTATTTCCTTTCCAAACATCCAAGTTCCCCAAACACCACGAAAGCCGAGCGGAGATTGTTGGAGTTTTGCAGATAAAACAACGGCGACAATAAAACGTAAATAAATGAATCAGGGCATCCCTCACTCCAAAGCCTCTCCTCTTCCAGCTTGGAATTAAAGGAGGAATTTGGCAGGGCTGCTTCCCGTGCTGGCAGTGAGGGCCCTGGAAGCCAGAGGAGCAGTGACAGAGCTGTGAGGATCCCTCTCGGCTCCATTGAGACAAACACCATAACCACAGGCAGCTGCAAGGAGGAGGAGGAGGATTCCCACACTCACTATCAGAAGGGCAAACACCCCATCACTGGTGACACTCCCACAGCCCCAGAGAACACTCAAATAGCCATAAAAACCCACTGCCAAACCATTCTGGAGAGTTGATTTCTTTTTCTGCTTGACCATGCAGTGCTCAGTGCACAAAGGCTCAAAATTTAGGATAGGAAGGAAATTATCTCAGGGAATGTCTAAGGGCTTTCCTTGGGAACTCATAGGAAAACGTCAGGGCTGTGGTGAGACGATGTTTTCCCAGCCAACAAGCAGGCAAAACAGTCAGAAAACGACTCGTGCGAGATCCCGAGGCAACAAATACAAATTACTTGGGTTGAAATTGGAGGGATCCTTCTGGAACAACCCACTGGGAGCTGCTCCCACCTCTGCACCCAGCTTTTCCGGGAGCTGGCTACCCCAACGTGGCATCACCTTCAGGCGGCCCAGAGGATGAAATGGAGCTAAACTGTAAGTAAGCCTGAGCAGCCACGTTTCTCTGTTCTCACCCAGCGGAGTGTAAAATGGACAGAGAGACACAGAATGCTCAATTAGGCTTCTGAAATCCACCTTTCCAAATCGTCCCCATAAACCCACGAACAAGGTTATGGTTTTTCCAGGGAAGTGTGTATTTCTCATAACTCATGAAATGCAGCCCATGGTTTGTATTTCCCACTGGGAAATGCTGATCTCAAAAGCAGAAATGTTGTGAGCAGGGGCACTGTCACGTGTGTGGTGCTTTGTCAGGGGGTAAGGACACAGACCAAGCATCCATCTTACTTTTTGAATCTGTTTAAAGGTTTGGACAACAACATTTTCTCTCTGTTCACTGAGCTGCAATGAGGGCCAGCTCCTCTCCTCATTCTTCTTCTCTCACCTCCTCTTTTCCTTCCACTTTTCATTGAACAAACTCCTACAAACTCCAAGAGCAGTAGGAATACATCTCACAAAAACCTGGCAAACCTGGAGCAAAAGAGCATCAGCTGATGACACAGAGCAAGATGAGCAGTGGTGGCACCTGGTCCAGCAGCTCCCACTCTCCCACCCCAACCCTCTGCCAAGCCCAGGCTGGACTGGGGAGAGCCCTGGGCTAAGAGGAGGTGTGGGGACCAATCTATTCCAGCTGATGCATCCCAGGAAGGAACACACTGCAGCCACCAGTGGTGTCACAGGGCCTTCAGGTCAGTTACCAACTAAACACACAAAGATGTGATTAAATTACAACTCCTCGTACAATCTGGGACCACCTGGTAACAATTACAGCAGCACTCGCTGAACCGAGGGTCCCCCACGCACATGGGCTTGTGCTGGCTGCAGCTTCTCCCTCCTATTTGCAAGTTGGGAGCCCCCCTGGCTTCTCTTCCCATTCCAGCTAAAGCTGTAACTAATTAGCGACAGAAAAAGCAGGTCTGTGATTAACACATTTCATTTTGTGTCATTATAACTGGCACCCCGCGCAGGCTTCCAAAATGGCTCCAAAATTCTTGGCACAGAACACCCCACGCCGGCTCCAAAACAGTAATTGTGCACTCAGAGCAAAAGGGATCACAGATGGAAACAGTGCAAGGCAGGGGTTGCACTTTTGGGGCAGGACAGCTTGTGCACACCAGGAGATAAATCTGCCAAGTTATCAACTGTCAAAGACAACTCAGAAGTCTGAGGCAGCCACACGAAATCCAAGATGGGAAAGGGCAGGGATTACCTTCCCAAAAGGAACCCAAAGCTGGTGGGTGTCAACTTGTCACGCCTGAAAAATCAGTTCTAACCCGCAGTACATGGAAATCTGATAACCACGTTACTGAGTTCCCATACTGAATCCCCCATACATCAAGTATTGGCTCTGTTTTTTCCTACGGAGATGCAATTGACTTTCTAATTTCTCCTCTGTGCCAAATCCTGCTCCTGGCTCACACAACACCTTCTGCCAAGGCTGGTGCTGACTGGGGAAGGTTTTGTGATTAGGGAGGTTTGGTGAAGGTTTAGGTGAATGTGCCGTTCTCCAAATATTCACATTTGCCATCAAAACACACCCTCTTGCCAGACAGAGCTATGTGCCTGCTTAGAGCACCTTTCTTCTGTCAATCCTTTTACCACACAGGGACATTCTGGGTTAGGCCAAACTCCACAAACTTTGCACCTCTGATTCACCAGAGCTGAAATCCTCGAGCCTCAGCGTTGGCTGTTTTAAGGACCTGATGATTTTTCAAACCCCCCCTCCCTCCAGAGGAGAAGATTATTTATAACACAAAGGTAGCATTGAAGCCCTAACACTCGTCTCCCCAGAACTAATGAGCCCGTGATGAAATGCTGCTTCACAAAGCCAGTTATCTTCTCATCTAACGCTTTAGTCGCTTTCCATGGCCACGTATCCCTGGGGACTGCAGCGATCCCGCATCAACCCCGTGCTGGCAGAGCACTGGCACTTGGGAAGCTCTTTGCCAATCACCCTGCTCAGCCGAGCCGTGATGCCTGTGGATTGCAAATACTTCCCTGCACAGCAAGGCAGGAACAACTTCCCATCTCCAGGTGTGTGCCAAGGTGTTCCAGGGTTGCAGCCTCCAGGTTTTCCCAGTTCTGGTCGTGCAAGAGGGGCTGTTTTTTCTTTAAGTCCTTTCCTCCGGGCCTCAGCACCGTAAGGCAGAATGGGCTGCTTGGCCAAATTACACAGCGGTTTGGTTTTTCCTGAATCTTTCACCTTAAACACCTAAAAACCACATTTTGGTGAGGGTCCCAGCAGAGCCAAGCCCGGCTCCAGGGTGCCCAACTCGCCGGCAGCACTCGGCTCCCAGAGCAGCTCAGCGAGACCCGAAGCACAACAATGGAAAATATTAGAAGCAATTTCAGCGACACAAATCAGGGGTTAGAAGACAGGGGTGTTATTCTTGGCAGTGCCCCAGATTTCCTGAATGAGCCGGACAATTCCCTGCTCTGTGCTGCAGGCTGGCACATACCGAGTGGAAATCATAATAACCTACTTCCCAGCCCGGGGGCGGCTGGGGGCTGCGGGGCTCCCCCTCCCTGCCCTCCAGCCCTCCTGCAAACGAGCTCCTAATTCAGAGCGACAGAGTTTAATGCGATGAAATTTGGGAAAAGGGTAATGACACTGTTCGGGGAAAAGGGAGAGAAAGAATAAATTATGGGAAGCATCACCGCCTTCTGCTCAAAGGCCAGGCCACAGTGTCCTTTGTGAGGGTTCAGCGAGGCGGGATCCCCGGGAAGTCGGAGACATGAGACTGATTTAAGAGGACGAGCGATGAAGAAAAGCAACGTTTGGGCTCCCCGAGGTACAGCCCGGCCACCCCCTGCCTGGGCGGAGATGAGATCCCCGGGGAGCCCACGATGGACCTTTAGCCAGCACTGGTTCAGGAGTTCAGTCACAGCCTTTCAGCTGACTAAACAATGAGCCTCCAGCAGCCAGGAGGTGATGGACAAAGCAAAGCCGTCTCTCAGGGAAATTAAACTGTCAGCATTTCCTGCCGAGCCTCCCAACCTGTACCACAGACCTGAGCTGCCTGCCCCATGATGGTGCATGTGGTCGAGCTCTGGGGCTGTGCCAGGCTCCAGGGTTGTGCTATGCTCTGGGATTGTGCAGGGTTGTGCCAGGCTCTGGGGTTGTGCCATGCTCTGGGATTGTGCAGGGTTGTGCCAGGCTCCAGGGTTGTGCCATGCTCTGGGATTGTGCAGGGTTGTGCCAGGCTCCAGGGCTGTGCCATGCTCTGGGATTGTGCAGGGTTGTGCCAGGCTCCAGGGCTGTGCCATGCTCTGGGATTGTGCTGGGCTCCTGGGCTGTGTCAGGCTCCAGGGCCATGCCAGGCTCCAGGGTTGTGCTGGGCTCTGGGGTTGTGTCAGTCTCCAGGGTTGTGTTGTGCTCCAGGGTTGTGCTGGGCTCTGGGGTTGTGCCAGGCTCCAGGGTTGTTACAGGGTGCAGGGTTGTGCCCGACTCCAGGTCTGTGTTGAGCTCCAGGGTTCCAGGGCTATGCCAGGCTCCAGGGCTATGCCAGGCTCCAGGGCTGTGTCAGGCTCCAGGGCTATGCCAGGCTCCAGGGCTATGCCAGGCTCCAGGGCTGTGTCAGGCTCCAGGGCCATGCCAGGCTTCATGGCCGTGCCAGGTTCCAGGGCTGTGCCAATGGAGCAAGCACAGCAGGTCCCCTGGAGCTCTCCCCTTCTCACCAGGTGATGGGATGGAAATTCGGCAGAGCTGACAGAAAGAAACTCAGTTCAGTGTGGGGTAACTCACCCTGGAGTCTTTAACAGGCTGTTTGTGACTAACAGAGGATATATTCTTCTTTTAATGACATGATTTCAGTTCAGCTGCTTTCTGCTCAGCGCTGGGGATGCTCCCATGGGTTTTCATGGTGTCTCAGACTCTGATGCTTCCTCAAACGAGCATTAATTCTCCTTCTTACCTAGGGCCAGGCTCCAGCTCCACCTGAGCTGAAAATTAGAAGACAGCAGGATCTCACCTGGATAAAAACTTGAGTTAAAGACAGCTTAGACCAGCTTCAGACCAGCAGCTCAGGCTGAGCTTCTCCAGGCCACATTGCAACAAAGACAGTGTCACCCAACTAAATCTAGTAATGGTCTCCTCTTCAGCCTCTTCACAGCTCTCCTTGGTGCCTTTCTGCCTCACCATGTCCTTTCTGAAGGTGCCAGGGGCTGCCCCAAGAGCACAGACAGGCTGTGGGTGGCTGAGCTGCAGCTCCTCCACGCACATCAAGAGTTACAGACTCAGTGGGACTCAGCTTTTCAACATCTCCAGCTGAAAGTGGAGATCACAGAGATTATCAGACATGCCCCTCACCCTGATCACCGAGGGCTTTACCTGTTATTGAACCCAGGTGGAATTTAAGCAGCATCTCAGAGGCCACTCGAAGCCAGGCAGCTCAGTCTGAGAGTTAAATTATCAGCGACCAGGCAGGCAAAGAACCTGATGCCATCCTAAAAATGCAGAGGGTGCCTTGACTTCTGACCTTTCTCCTTCCCAAAGAGATGAACGGCCCAGGACAGAGGGCAGTGGAAGGCAACAAATCCTCACCCTCTGCTATCAGCAGAAGGGACAAAAGACAGAACCCTGCCAGGGATAGGGCTCTGTGCCTTCACCTCTGACAGCCCCAGGGTGGCAGGAGCAAGGCCGGTTGTCACCATTCCAGAGGGCACACGAGGAGAGGAACGAATCCAAACATCTTTGAGATTGGCAAGATCTCTGTCTCTATGAACTTTTCCATCTCTTTCTGGGCTGTTTGCTCCCAGCAGAGTCTATACTCTCCCAGCACTGCCCCCACAGCTCTGCAGTGTCCATTTCCCCACCTGTAAGAGCTCAGAGACACAAAGCTGCACGTGAGGAAGAGGAGGACACCCCAGTTCTGCTACAAACAGCTTCCAACAGTGAGTACATCCAGTGCAGTGGCTGCAACATGGCAAATTCCTCTTCCAGGCACCAGGACAGCTCTGAGAGCCCAAACAGCTCTCTCCTGAGCTGGGAGATGGTGCTGGGACCTCCCATCTCATAACAGTGTTTAGGATCACCATCAATGTCAGACACTTTTGTCGTGTTCAAACAAGCAGGTGGCAGCGGGCCTCGCCTGGTTACACACAGGCCTGAAGTGCTGAGAATTTCCCCTCATGTGGATTGGGGTTTGGGATTTTTTTTTTATTATTATTATTTTTAAGGAGAAGTGATGACCAGCAAAGAGCAAACAGAGCCCTGCAGTGAGGAGATGCCAGTCCCCAAGGGAGAGCGAGGCATCCTCACTGGAGAGTTTCCCCTGCCCAGCAGCCCTAATTAAACTGTCAGCAGCGATGCCCTTCCCCTCCCCAGCGCTCCTGGAACACGATCAATGATCTCTGGAGGCAGATAGGAAGGGCCACAGATCCTGCTGACATGTTCTGGCACAGCTCTGGGCCATTCAGCAGAGCCCCAGCAGCAGCACGGGCTGACCCAGGACTGCTGCACACCAACCTGAGAGAGCTGCAAGGTCCATAAACAACGCCCTGGCTGTGCCCCCCTTGCCCCAGCACATCACTGGTGGTTACTGACAGCTCCCTGCTGGACCTTCCTACCCCTCCTCTGCTCCAGAAGGACACACTGGTGCTGAGGCCAAAGCCAACAGCAGGAAAAGTCATCACATCCCTGCAAACCAGCACCTGGGAGCTCCTTGGGATAAGGGTTTGGTTCTGCAGAGCCCAGACGTGCTCCCCAGGACAGCCCAGAGATCAGGACAGACACCCTGACTTGGGGCACCTGCAGGGACCAGGCAGAGCTGTCCCATTTGCCCGTGGGATGCTCCTCCAGCTGCTGCCCGTGGGGGTCTGGAGACAGGGAGCAGCATTCCCACTGCCCCACCTCAGCCCTAACCTGGGGGCTGCTCTCCTGCTGATGATTGAGGTGATTCACAGAGCAATGTAATTTTATTTTCTGCCCCTGGAAGTGCCCCTGCCTGCGCTGAGAGCCAGCAGAGATGAGCTCCCTGCTGTGCCTGTTGCACTTGGGGTAGATAAATACCCATTTTTCTGTCCCAGAAACAAGGTTACAGCACGTCCTGGGTGTGAAGCCAGAGGTATCCAACTGGGTTTGAAGGGCTGAACAGGGACAGAGCTCACCAGCTTCAGGTCATGATCCACCTCAACCTCCCCAGCAGCTCAGCAGCAATTCCTGCAGGAGTTTTTGGGCTGCTGTCCCTCTGCTTTTGGAACTGACTTCTTCACTCCAGCCCAACCCTGCAGTGAGCAGCCCCTGAGGACCATTCCCAGCCCCAGTGATGAGAAGGATGAGTTCAGAGCATGCCCTGAGCAGCTCTATTTCCTTTTTCTCTGCTTCCTTCCTGCGTGGAATTACTCATTTCCTTGGCAGGAAAAATCATTACAGAAGGTGCTTTTCTGAGTTCAGCTGAGGTTATTATCTGCTCACTGGCAGGGGGTCACAAGGCACCCCTGGAGCTTCCTCTCTCCAGTGGGTTGATCTCCTGTGCCACAGCTTGGAATAGGAAGAATAAAGACTGGTGGTTTGACACACCTTTTTATCCCATTGGGGTTTTTTTTAAACACCTTTTTATCCCTTTTTTTTTTTCAAAAAAATCCTTTTGCTTCAAGCATCAAAGCCCAGGGCAGGCACAGACCTCTTCACAGAACAAAAGGCAAGAAGCTGTGGGAGACATCTTCCTGTCTTGGAGGTCAATCCCAATCCCAATCCCAATCCCAATCCACAGCAGAGCTAGCCACGGCTGGCTCTGATTCCCCTGATGGCAGGACAGCTCAGATCAAATGCTCTGCTGGTTCTGGGCAGGCACAGACCTCTTCACAGAACAAAAGGCAAGAAGCTGTGGGAGACATCTTCCTGTCTTGGAGGTCAATCCCAATCCCAATCCCAATCCCAATCCCAATCCACAGCAGAGCTAGCCACGGCTGGCTCTGATTCCCCTGATGGCAGGACAGCTCAGATCAAATGCTCTGCTGGTTCTCCTGCCTGTTGCTTAAATCCAAAGCTGCTTCTCTGTGGGGAAGGTGGAGAGCACCTCCAAGGCCTAAATCAGAAAAGAATCAGGGAATTGATTCCACGGGGCATGGGGAGCATGCAGGGCTCTGCACCAGGTGACATTTGGGATTCTGTGCCTAAGTTTGGGTTGATTCAAGAGGTTTTTCTTTGCTCTCAACACCTCAGGAGCAGTTTCCAGTTAAATGTTTCCCCAGCTGGTCTTGGCCACAGGGTTTAGGGGAAGGAGTGACACAGCAGCTGCCTCCTGGGTCAGGCAGAGAATCTGGAGGGAAAATGGGAACGTGGGACCCACATGGATAAAGCTGCATCTGCCTTCTGCAAAAAGGGCATAAAATCATCTCGTGGGCTGATATTTGCACATCCCCATCATGTGCAAACCTGAATACATCCTGCAGCTTCCCCCACAGCTGGTGAGGCCACGCTTCCCCACCTGCCTGGCAGGGAAGTGCAGTGGGAGAGAGCAGGAATCCCAAAAGAACCCCAAAGCCTCCAGTTCTGGGTCTCCACCTCAGACCTGACCAGTGCCACCCCTTCCCCCGGGGCTGTGTGTCTCCTCCTTCAGGCTGAGACTGCAAAATCACCGCCCCGAGCCCAGCTCTGGATTCAGGAGGGAGCAGGCAAGGGGAGGGATGCAGGGATCCCAAACCTCTCACTTCAAACTCAGCCAGTCTTAAAAGAACAAACGCAGCCCCTGACACACCTTCCAGAGCTTCTGCCAGTGGAGCCATTGGAAACACTCAACTGGGCTTGATTTTAAACATTTAGTAGCATTTGGCAAGTGGATGAATGGCTGGGACCCCGAAACCCGTTCATGCTGCAATGTGGAAATTCCCAAAAAATGGAAAGCAACAGGCAGCACTTCCCAAGGAACCAGAGCAGAATCCTTCAGATGCAAGGAAATAATAACAATAACAACAACAACAACAACAACAACAACAACAATAATAATAATAATAATAATAATTATAGTACCACCAAAAAAAATAAAACTACAAAAAAACCCCACTACACTTCTTTTTCAATGCATTTTTAAAGACATTTAAAGACATTTTGAGAGCATTTTTCTGCAGGTACAGGACTTGAAAGGAGACAAAAGCAAAGAAGTTGAGCTGAGGAGAGCGACACTCACGGTGCAGGCAGCCGGCCTCCCCTGCGAGCTGGGACCACCCCGGGCAGCACCTGTACGTGGTCTGGGACCTCAGCTGGTACACCTGCCTGTAGCCCGTGTAATACACAACCCTGCAACACAAAAACCCCGCCAAGGTCAGCTCCTGCAGCACAAGGGAACCGGGAAGAGCAGAATTCACAGCCATGGGTGCAAATAAAGTGAGGAAGTGGGTTTTCCATGTGGCCTGGCAGTGATCACTGATGCTAAGAAAATACTCCTAATTTACTCTAATTAGGAACACAAGAGACAATACCCAGGTCTTCACAACACCCCAGAATATTTTTTTCTCCTTTTCTAGATTCTTTCAGAGCTCCGAGCTACTCTCTTACGCTACTTGCTCCCGAAGGAAATGTAAATTTTAAGATGTTTCTGGTTTAGTGAGCAGGAGCAGGTGTCTCTAAGGGAATAGGAAAGAATAAGGACTGGTGGTTTGACACACCTTTTTATCCCATTGGGGTTTTTTTTAAACACCTTTTTATCCCTTTTTTTTTTCCAAAAAAATCCTTTTGCTTCAGCATCAAAGCCCAGGGCAGGCACAGACCTCTTCACAGAACAAAAGGCAAGAAGCTGTGGGAGACATCTTCCTGTCTTGGAGGTCAATCCCAATCCCAATCCCAATCCACAGCAGAGCTGGCCATGGCTGGCTCTGATTCCCCTGATGGCAGGACAGCTCAGATCAAATGCTCTGCTGGTTCTCCTGCCTGTTGCTTAAATCCAAAGCTGCTTCTCTGTGGGGAAGGTGGAGAGCACCTCCAAGGCCTAAATCAGAAAAGAATCAGGGAATTGATTCCACGGGGCACGGGGAGCATGCAGGGCTCTGCACCAGGTGACATGGTGCAGATGAAAATCGACACAATCCTGATGGCAACACCAAGTTACTCCAAGAGTTGTGTTGGGCACAGCAAGCCTGCACAGCTTGGCAGGGAACATCGAGGGTCCCTTTAACTACTCCCAGTAGTTCCCTGCAGGGTGGGAGCTGGGGGAGTAAAGCAGGGACTGATCTGAAGCGTAAATAAATAAAAGCGACACATTTTTTTCCCCGGAAATTTGGTGTTGTGTGTTTGTGAGAATTGAAACACAGATAATACTTCTGACGCCGATTTTTGAAAAGCTCCGCTGGCAGAACATGAAACTGCTCCACCAAAGCGAATCAAGCAAACAACAACAAATATTTGGCACAGCAGATGTGTTGTGCATGTCCACTGGAAATATTTATCCTAACTCAGTCGAGTTGTTTGATTTTGTCTGAATGTTCCTGCAAAAAAAAAAAAATAAATAAAAATAAAACCCCAAATAACAGTGAACCGTTAATTCCCGGGAAGGAAACCTTCGGCGACTCCTGCGAGCCAACCAGCACGTGGAAGCACAGCTGAGAAAAATAAAAGCAGATACTGGTTTTGGGGGGTTTTTTTGGTTTTTTTTTTTTGGTTTTGTATGAGCTGTTAACAAATTATGAAGGAAATTGTGTTCCAGAAGCAGCTGAGAAAGCAATTCACAGGGACCAGGCTCCAGCCCAGCAGGATCCTCTTGGTACCAGGAGCTCTCTCCAGCCCAGCCCAGCAGGAAAGAGAAGGGGAGATGATGGATGCAGGGTGGTGTGAACACGACAAGGAGGCTCAGGAATGGGGAGGAAAAGGTAGAAATTGTGATGTAGGACAGCTCAGAGCTCCTCATGCCCCAGCAGTGCCCTGAGCAGCCTCAGTCCCACCCTCCTGGGCGGCTCTGCCAGACACTCCAGACCCTTCAGCCAGTCCAGGCAGCTCTCAAGGACAGGCAAATATTGTGACAGCCTCGGTGCCTCTGGATATCTGGGTGCTGCAGACGGGAAAGAGCTACACAGGAGATATTTTATCTTCAGTGTTTCTCTTTTCCTTTGTGTTTTAAGGAGTCCCTGGCACAGAAAACGGGGAATGAGCCAGAACTAATGGAACCCAGGAAATCCTGCTGTGTCCTGCTGCTGGAAAATCCCCTTCCAGCCCCTCTGGGATAGCGCTGTGATTCCTTCAAGCTTGGTTATGGAGAGCTGAGCAAAGCTACCTGCTGTCATTACTCACTGGGAAGCTAAACAGCCGGGAGCAAACCCATCCCTCCTCCAGGAACATGGAGCAGCGCAGCCCAAGGATGCTCCAGCTGAGCAGATGCTGCTTTTCCCAGTCACCTCCAGGAGCTCAAAGAGACTGAGGCCAATTTCAGGCCAGATCCTGGAGTTGTGGATACACTTCCTGAGCCCCACACTGCCAGAGCTGGTCCAACTGGAGCAGGTCCAGCGTCCCTGTGAGCGCCGACACCGCGCGCTCCACTGCCTCGGCTGCCCGGCACAAGGGAACTTGGCAGGACAGCTCCCAGCTCTTGGAAAAGCTTGCAGCAATGGGAACTCCCAGAAGTCTGGAGAGAGAGGATGTGGGACAAAACCCTGCCCAAGGAATGTTCTGCTGATAGTGCTTTCCCTGTCTGGATTTCACAACTCCTGGGGTGAAATCCCTCAGAGGCTTCCCCTCTGTGCTTCCATCAGGAACGGTTTTAGCACGGGGATGTTCTGATATTTGTAATGAAGCAGAACAGAAAGTTATTTCATTTCAGTCCCTTGATTTCTGATGTCAAACCCATCCTTTAAGGAGCTGAAGGGACCGCTGGGGCTGAAGAGCTCCCAGCCTTTGAAGTAGAAGCAGACTGGGCACCCATCCTTTAAAAGCTTTCCCTGAAAACACAGCCAAGACTCAGACTCTGTTTGCTCCTTTGTTAGCAGGACACAGATCTCATCACCAGGGTAATTACTGGCAATTACAGGTTAGGAGGAATTCCTAAAGTCAGGACTTAAAAGCTGTCTCGGGTCCAAGATGTTTCTTTGAAACGACAACTATCATTTGTACTCTGTAAAGGCTCATAACTGCCTAATGAGGCCGGAAAAGCAGGTGGAGGACGGAAGCAGCTTGGGCACATTGTAGTTTGGCTGCTGGGTAGGTAAGAAAAGTTCATTATTTGTGCTGTAACACATGTCCAGAGCCCTCCTTCTGCAGGGCTTCCTGCCTGGGCTCCCATCTCTGGCCAGCTGGGAACTCCAGGGATGCTCTGATTAGGTGGACAAGCTCTCAGGGGATGTTCCAACTCCGTGCTCACCTGTGCCAGTCAAGTCTGCTCTTCTGACGTGGGTCTGGGCATAGCCCAGCTCATGCAGTGAAAGGAAGGCGGTGACCCTGCAGCAAATCCTGCCCTCACAGGTGGTCCTGCACCACCCCAGCCCCTGCCCCATGTCTGCTGTTGTTTTAGCCAATAACCCTCACTTGGCCCCAGCTCCCTGAGACAAGAGGCACTGAGGGGCTTTGAGGAGGAGACATCTAAAGATACAGGAACAGTGCACGTGATGTGAATAAGTCATTCCATGAACGTGCCTGGATCATAGGAAACAGATGCCATACATTGTCTGAGGACGGGAAACAGCCCACCACGAGGACAAAGCTTCTTCAGAATAAAAACAATGAATTCTTCAGAATTAAAACAATTTCCAAAGACTTTCTTCACTCTTTGGAAATTCCTTCCCAGCTTAATAACTCTGAGCATCACAGAAATGCCATGCTGAACCAGAAGCCCCTCCAGCAAAATGTCCAAAGGGTTTACCAAGCTCTTGTGGTCTCCTGCTTTTAGCCAAGAAAAATACCCAGTGAAGTAGCTCTACTCCTTACTGGCAGTTTGTGGGGTCAGGGCCATATCTCTGCTAATGGGACTGTTCACATCAGCCTGTAAAGGAACTGCTCTGTCCCGTGGTCATAGAATCACAGAACAGTTTGTGTTGGAAGGTACCTTAAAACCCCTCCCACTAGCCCTATAAATGCCAGGTACCAAGGCTTCCTCCAAGGCATTTCCTCCTCTTTCCCTTGAGAGCTGTGGGACATCCAGGTGAGCCCCAGCCACATTGCCTCATCACTGAGACTCCTTGGAGGGTACCAAGGCATTCCCGAGGCTGTTTGCCATTCCAGAACACACCCAGGGGAGCAGCATGGCCGCACAGGTGGCTGTCCCCATCCCTTGCACCGAACTCACTTCTCTGCCGCTGCTGAGGAGTGGGAATGACTTTTCCTCCTGCAAAGAGCAGCCCAGGGTGGAGGGAGGAGCACCTACCTGCGCTCGTAGCCCGTGCACCAGCGGCGGCCCCCGCAGTCCTGCTTCCACACCTTGACCGGGCGGGTCAGCGCCTGCACGCACGGCTGCCGCAGCCCCACGACCCCCAGCTCCTGCTCCGCGCAGACATTCGGCCTGGGACAGAGAAATGCAGGGATGTGAGGGATGCAGAGGATCCAGAGAGATCCAGAGGGACACAGCTGCAAGGGGTGCAGTGCTCCCACTGCCTGGATTTCTTGCTGGTGGGGAAGGAAGGGCTTGGGCAGCCCCCAGCATCCACCTCCTCAATCACTGCAGGGAAAAGAAACGGTGCCAGGTGGACCAGGCACAGGGGTGGTTTCTTGCTTGTTCAGAGCTAAGGGCTGCGAGGCTAATTCCAATAAATCGAAGAAATGCACTTTGTTTCTTCTCTAATCCTAACTCCTTCTCCAAGCACAAGCCAGTGGGTTTAACTGAGGATGAAGAGGGAGACATTTGTCCCTGACTCCATGAGCCGCTTGGTATTTGGGGCTGCTTCTTCTGCTTCCAACTCTTCCAAAGGAACCCAGAGGTTTCACAGAGATACTTTCCATGAAAAAAAGTGAAAATAACTAATTTGGACGTGGTGAAGCTTAGAGGTTGCAGCTGACATCTGACTGCTCCAGGCCGCTCGATTCCAACCCCGGCATGCTGGCACAGGGCTCTGCTCCAATGACTCGTCCAAGAAGTCCTGAAAGTAACTGTCAGGGCAGGAACACAAACCCCTGATGTAAGGATAAAAAGCTGCTTCTTCCCAAACCTTTATCTGCTAAAGAACATCCCTTTTTTTTAAGAATTCAACCCCTCGGGGAGGGCAGCTTGGAGTCTGCACCCCACACCACACTGGCTCCACGGACAAAGGGAGTTACAGTGATCCCCTGGCTCCGAGAGACCATCTTCTGGCAGGAGGCCAAATTTGCAAGGAAGTTTTCCAGAGCAGCCAAATGATTAACACCAAACTGTAACTGTAAAATGTAATTAAAAAGAGCAGCCTACGTGCTGCTGGAGTAACAGCAGCGGGCGGGGAGGAACGCAGAGTAAGAAAGATTTGTGAAGTGAAATAAAAGCAGCAAGTCTGGGAAGAAAGGGCAAAGTATTCACACAAGAATCGTCTCTCGCACTCACACAACAGTAGCATTTCAGCTAAACCGAGGAGTTCCCTCCTACAGGCAAAGACTATCCAGGTTTTCAATCTTCTATTCCCCTTTTTGCACATCTGGTAGCAAATAAAGACACCCACAAGAGGTTTCTCCCCCCTGCCCCTTCACTCTCTGCTCCTCGCTTCACCCTTGATTTGAAAACACTGCATTTGGCTCCTGCTTTTCCATTCCCTGCCCGACAAAACCCCTCCGGAACTCTTTCTTCCTACTCACATGTGGGGCTGCAGTTTGCTGCCAGCAGCCAGCGGAGACATTCGCAGCGCCAGGATGAGTGACAGTGCCACTGCAGGAAACTCCATCGCAGCCGCTCCTCTCCCTCCAGGTGCTTCCAGCGGCTGTCCCAGGAATCCCACCGCCTCCTCCAGCACGGCTCGCNGCCGCCCCGGCAGACGCTGCGGCCGCTCAGTGTCCGCACCGCGGGCCGCGCCGGCCGCCTGCGCCAGTACTTCGTGTTCCGGGTGCGCGCCGGGAGGGGCGCGGGGGCAGCCGCGGCCCCGGCCCGCACCCCCTGACCTCTGCCTTCTCCCCCCGCAGCCCGGCACCATCGAGCAGGCGGTGAGCGAGATACGGGTGGTCGTGCTGCCCGCCGAGGACGGGGAGGTGCAGAGCGTGTGGCTGCTCACCGAGTGAGTTCCGCGGCGGGAGGGGACGGGACGGGCGTTCGGGGCGGGGGGAGATGAGAGCCAGAGCCGCACATCGCACCGCGCTTTTGTGTATTAAACCTGGTGAATGTTAACGCGAGCTCAAGGCCCGGAATGGCCCAGGCTGGCTGCAGCCATCATTATTTCTGTGTAACCCAGCCCTTCAGATTCAGACCGACGCTCCCCAGTTAACCCCTTAGGAAATGCAGTCCCACAAAAAACTCGCTCCTGCAGTAAAGCACGGACGTAGCTTTAACAAACTAACCCAGAGGCACCGAGGCACAGACCCGCAGCCCTGCACTGGCCCTGCTGATGCAAAGTATGGCTGTGAAAGAAAACACAGCATCACTAGGACTTCAGATTTGCTCTCGTCAGCAGCTCTCCTGTCTGCCAAGCTGCTGAGTGGTTGTAGCCAGGAGTCAAAGCCACTTAAAGCTCAGTCCTGTTCTCTCCACAGAATTGATCACTGGAACAATGAAAAGGAGCGCCTCGTCCTCATCACAGACTGGTCCCTCCTGGTCTGCAAGTACAACTTCATCAGCCTGCAGTGCCAGCATGTGACAAGGATTGCCCTCAGTGCCGTGGACACCATCTCTGTGGGAGAGTTCGAGTTCCCACCCAAATCTCTGAACAAGTAAGCTGCTACAGCCACGTGTTAAGTCCTGCATGGTGATTGGGAACAGCTTGAGCTGTCAGCGTGACCACTGGAAAGGTCTGAGAATTCTTCCTTTTGCTTGCTTATCTTTGCAAACAATTCCTGAAGCTGCATTAGAAGACCTCAGAGTAGCTGCTGGCTTGCTGGAATGGCCAGTAGCTGCAGTAACAGCGAGTTGCTCAAGGACTTTCAAGATAAGATGAGTAGATTTGGGAGCAGAAGCTCATCATTACATAATGCAGTAAGAAGCAGTAATACCACCTTAGCATGACTAGAAAGCTGTGAATGTCAGGTCTCCTGTACACAGGGACTGTCACAGGCTGTGAAGGATGGCGAGGGTGTCCCAGGAGCTTCACCTTCCTGCTCTCAGCTCATAAGAATGTCCCTTTGCACGTTTCAGGGGNTCCTCCTCCTCCTCCTCCCAGGCTCCTGCTGCCTTCTGCTCCCAGCTTTCCGGTGCCTCTCCTTGCAGAGGACAAAGCTATCGGAGCACAGGGGAGTTCTCGCAGGGGGAGAGCGGATTCAGCATTCCTGGATGCTTCCTCCCTCCCCGGGTTCCGCTCAGCGAGTTTCTTCACTCCGTTGGAAATCACAGTGCAGGTTGCAGCTGGGCTTTCCCCCAGACCAAACCTGGCTTCTCATGCTCGTTTGCTCGCACTGAAATGCACTGAAGTGACTTTTCCTTCTGGGATTTGCTTCCTGACAAAGCTCGAGGACCTGGGGGCTCACAAGACCTGGGTTGTGCCCGGCAGCGCAGCCCCATGTGGGCTGAGCTGTTCCGGAGCGGCGATCCCCTTCCCAAGGCACTACAAAATCCAGCCCTTGGCAAGGGGAAGGGAAAAGGAGGGGGGCTCTTCTGGCAGGAGAATCTCACTTCCCAGGGGCTTTTCCCGAAGCAGGCAGGGTGATCCTTCACTCCATCCCCAGAGGGGCAGGCATCCTCCTGCCGCAGCTCCACGCCTTCCCCCGGAGCCGGGAGCGAGAAACTCCCGCACACACGCACCCCGGATCGGCTTCCCTGCGGTTCGCGGGAGTAACAAAACTTCCCCCTGCCTTTCCCAGGTCCAGCTCCTTTCCCTCACATGCTCTCTTGCCTCTTTCCTCGCTGTCAGTCAGAAAACCCTCCCACGAGCTGTGCCCAGCCCCGCGCAGAGGAGGGGGAGGCCCTGCTCGCAGGGATGGAGCAGCGGTGCTTCGGGGCTCTTTCTCCACAGGCAGCTCTTCTGCACGACCCAAGGCCAGCTGCGGACACAACACCCCAAATCCCTTTCCCAGAAGTTCTAAAAACATCCCACAGAGATTCAATCTTCCCCATGCACTCCAAAAGATAACAAAACGGATCGCTTCCCAAGGAAATTCTGCTGGCAGGGACACCTCCAACTGCACACAGCAGCTGGCACAGCAGGATGGGGAGGAGGAGAGCAGACCAGGGATGCTGCACTAAGCATCTCAAGCACCTGCCAGCAAACCCTCCCCAAGGGCCAGGAGGAACCAGAGCAGCAGCTGGGCACCAGAGCTGCCCCAGGGCACTCCAGAGCTCACGTGGCCCGTGGCAGGTGCTGGTTTCCATCAGAGAAGCAGGATAAGAAGGTTTGGAGGAAGGCTGGGATAGTTTCATGGACATATTTTGCAGCTGAAGGACAATTGTTAATCAAGACAAAAGTCCCGAAGGGCCATGCCCAAGAGCTGCTGGCTCTTGGAAAAAACTGAAGCAGCTGCTCCTTACACCAGAATCCTCCCAAGGTCACAGCAATGCCATAAATCCTCAAGTCAGAGAAAAGAGCAGGTGAGGGGGGTTAATGCTTCCACTTAGCAGTAAAATATCAGCCAAGCCTAACGGATGGGAAGAAAACATCCTTCATTCTTCCTTGAGAAGAAAGGCAGCTACATCAAGATGTTTTATAACAACACAAAGGGCTCCAGGATACAATAAATCCAGGCCTCTGTTTTCCTGTCTGGAATTAAAGAGTTAGGACTTTTCTTACAGTAGGGAGCAGGCTGCTCCCAGTTAGACTTCCAGGGATTCCTCCCAATGGGCAGGAACTGGGCAGAGCCGGGAGTCGGGCTCCCTCTCCAGGACACGGCTCGAGGCCAGGGAAGGGGACTGATGGGTCCAGCCACAGCTGCCACGCTGCCTCGGGCGACAATCCCGGTTGTCACACAGGCGGGACACAACTCCCTGCAGGGTCCTGGCTGGCCTGGCATGGCCACTCTCCCAGCCACAGCCTCCCCGGCCAGGCTGTCTGCAGGGAAAAGGGGAAGCTCCGATGGGAAAAGCCGCGCTTCGAGGAGTGACTGAGCACAAAGTCAGCTCTGCAGCTTTTGTAAAGTCCCTTTAAAGCCAGAGGTGAACTTTCCCACCTAAAGAGGCCCGTGTGAGCCAGGGCTGTGGAGAGCACAGCAGGGAATTCGTGGGACACATGTGAAAGACAGATATCTGAAACCCAACCCTGTCTGTGAAGGCAATTTAGTATGTTTTCAATTTTAAAGAATTTCCCAGCATAGCCGCCCACCGAGGATGTCATCCTCTGGCTCTGGGTAAAACAGCCCTGAAAGTGGTCCAAGATATGATACAGTTCCATAAATACTGATGATAATATCTGCAGTCATTCCAAAGACCACAGAAACCGAAACATTAACGTGCCATTCATTCCCCAGCATTATTTTATCTTTGTTATCAAGCGTGCTGGATGTGATATGGGCGCCAGGGCTCTCCATGCACAATCCTGTCCCCATCCCACACTGCTCTGGTACCTTCCCGAGCTCTGTACTGATGATATTTAAGGATCTTGCACATCTGACCCAGATCTGCTTCACAGCACCTCTGCCTGGCCTCCGTAGACCCACAAATCTTATTCCTTTGTGAGTATATCAGTCTTGCCCAGACCACCTGGGCAGAGCAGAGCATCATTTTGGCTAGGCCCAGGGCTTCCCGCTGTGTGAATTATGTGATGTGTGTGGGTTCTTGTCCTAGCCCTGAAAATCCACAGCAGCGCTGAGACGGGCCTCATGCGCCTCTGGGTGTGCAACGGTGGTGGCACCTGGTACCTCGTGCAACCCCGGGTGTGTGACAGTGACAACACCTGGGACCTGAGACAGCTCTGGGCAGGGGACGGTGACAGCACCCACCACCTGGCGCAGCCTTGCTGTGTGATGGTGACAGTAGCCGGTACCTTGTACAACCCAGGTGCCTGTGGTGGCAGTACCTGACAGCTGGCACAGCCCTGGGTGCGTGGCAGTAGCAGCACCTGGTACCCAGATATCGCTCTGAGCAAGCGATAGTGACAGCACCCACCACCTTGTACGGCCCCAGGTGTGTGATGGGGACAGTCCCAGCTACAGCCGCCGATGTATGACGGTGACAACAGCGGCTACCCAGGGCCAGCGGAGCGAGGAGCGCTGCCGTGCCCCGCACCCCATATCCCGCACTCCGTATCCCGCACTCCGCATCCCGGCGGGAGAGCTCTGCTCGGGTACCGGCCGAGCATCCCGGGCGGGGCTGCAGTGCCGCCTCCCGGTCCGGCGCGGAGCGAGAGGCGGCCCCGGGCGCTCCGCCCGCCCCGCTCCGCCCCGGAAGGCTCCGAACGCCCGCCCGGCGCCGCCGCGATGCTGCAGCTGCGGGACGCGG
>VXAC01005227.1:152392-197412 GCA_013399225.1 Rhipidura dahli | reverse complement strand
TCATTATTTCTGTGTAACCCAGCCCTTCAGATTCAGACCGACGCTCCCCAGTTAACCCCTTAGGAAATGCAGTCCCACAAAAAACTCGCTCCTGCAGTAAAGCACGGACGTAGCTTTAACAAACTAACCCAGAGGCACCGAGGCACAGACCCGCAGCCCTGCACTGGCCCTGCTGATGCAAAGTATGGCTGTGAAAGAAAACACAGCATCACTAGGACTTCAGATTTGCTCTCGTCAGCAGCTCTCCTGTCTGCCAAGCTGCTGAGTGGTTGTAGCCAGGAGTCAAAGCCACTTAAAGCTCAGTCCTGTTCTCTCCACAGAATTGATCACTGGAACAATGAAAAGGAGCGCCTCGTCCTCATCACAGACTGGTCCCTCCTGGTCTGCAAGTACAACTTCATCAGCCTGCAGTGCCAGCACGTGACAAGGATTGCCCTCAGTGCCGTGGACACCATCTCTGTGGGAGAGTTCGAGTTCCCACCCAAATCTCTGAACAAGTAAGCTGCTACAGCCACGTGTTAAGTCCTGCATGGTGATTGGGAACAGCTTGAGCTGTCAGCGTGACCACTGGAAAGGTCTGAGAATTCTTCCTTTTGCTTGCTTATCTTTGCAAACAATTCCTGAAGCTGCATTAGAAGACCTCAGAGTAGCTGCTGGCTTGCTGGAATGGCCAGTAGCTGCAGTAACAGCGAGTTGCTCAAGGACTTTCAAGATAAGATGAGTAGATTTGGGAGCAGAAGCTCATCATTACATAATGCAGTAAGAAGCAGTAATACCACCTTAGCATGACTAGAAAGCTGTGAATGTCAGGTCTCCTGTACACAGGGACTGTCACAGGCTGTGAAGGATGGCGAGGGTGTCCCAGGAGCTTCACCTTCCTGCTCTCAGCTCATAAGAATGTCCCTTTGCACGTTTCAGGGGCTGAATTCTTGCATTTCTTGCCTCCAGTAAAATTCACTATCACTTTTATTTCAGCTTCCAGTTTCAAGCAGGTCTTTTTCAGACAGAACATTTTTAGTTAATCTTGCCTCAGAGATTGGCAGGTCTTACCCTGTTTGTTCTGCACTGTCAGGAGGGAAGGCGTCGGTATCCGCATTCAGTGGGACAAGCAAAGCCGCGCCTCCTTCATCAACAGGTGGAACCCCTGGTCCACCAACATCCCCTACGTGACCTTCACCGAGCACCCCATGGCAGATGCTGACGAGAAGATCTCGTCCCTGTGCCGGGTAAGGAATGGCCTCTGCTGCTCCAGGCAGCTCACTGAGCTCACAGGGTGGACATAAGATTATTTTGAATCAATACCTCAGTTAATCAAACAAAATCAGTTACATCAGAGAGCTGGGAGCTCCATCTCCCCAGTCTCCAAATTTTGACTTGCAGGGTGGCCCCACAGCCCACTTTATGCCAGCCACCCATAAATGGCTGAAACACAGAGGAAACCAAAACTTCCAAAGCTGCAGGGTCCTATAAAACCCAAAAGCTCATGGATCTTGGGCTGTTCCTCCTCTTACTTACCTGACAGGCTGATGGATTTTTCATCTAGGGCTGCCAGATGAAAAATCAGCTGGTTTAATTGCTCACTGAAAACCTTCACCGAGGTGGTTCTCAGTTCTTGTTGCCATAGGTGCTTCCCTCTGAAGGTCTTCCTAAAATTAGAACACTGTTATGTGTAACACATGGATCGTGGCAGAACCACAAAAATAAACACGTGGATAGATCTTTATCCGTCCAGCCCCTGTGCAAGTCACACATCAGCAGTGTTCTGTGTGAAATTAACTGAAGCACTGAGGTTGAACATCAGAATGTGACTGTCACACACACAGAGCCCTGACAGCTACAGCTTTAGAGTTAACCCTTCACCATTCCCTATCAGCAGCTGCTTAACAGTTTGTAAAACAGTGCAAAAAAGCAAGGTGATTTCTTGTCTTGCAGCTGGAAAACTTTCAGACACAGCTGATCCAGGCTGTGAAGAAAGCCCACAAGGAGGGCCCGGTGCCAGGAAGCACTAACGGGGTGTTGGTGCTGGAGCGGCCCATCCTCATTGAGACCTACCTGGGACTGATGTCCTTCATCAACAATGAGGCCAAGCTGGGATACTCCATGACAAGAGGCAAAATTGGATTTTAAACCCCTTGGCGTGTCATCTGTTCAAGGGCAAGTGAGTTGCTGGTGGTGCCCTGGGGAGAGGGTGCTGAGGGCAGAGCACGTGATAAAACAAAGTTGTCAGGGGAAGGGAAGGAAAGGAAAGGAAAGGGGGTGGTTGTAGGACAGCTCCCGGGTTGTGTGGGGAATGCACAGGTTGGATTTGAAGCAGACACAGGGTGGTGTCAGCCTTGTACTCTGTACCTGATTTACAGCCCTCGCTGGTCCTTAATAGGATGAAGGAGCAGTGGTGTGTTCCGTGTCCCAGTGCCTGCTCTTCCCAGTCCATGAAGTGCCATTGGAACCTGCTAAAAGCCCCCAGTGCACAGCAGAACCTTTGTGCCACGGCCCTGCTGCATCCCTGTGTACGGTGTCAAACCCTGTCGTGTGCTTGGGACTGCTTTGTTGCTGTCTTAGAGGAACTGCTGTTCCAATCACCGTGGTCTCAGTGCTCTGATTAATGCCTGTTAGGAATTTCCAAGGCTGTCAGTCAGTCTTTAACAGTATTTGCTGGCTTTTGCTAAAGCTGCACTGTTCCACCTGCTCAGCAGCAGTCTGTGAACACAATATGCATTTATGAGCTTCTTGTAAAAATCCCCTCTAAGAACCTACTGGAACTTCCTCTCTACTTCTGTTTCTTCGCTGCAGCCACAGAATAAAGACTGTTGTGAGAGAACGTTGCCAAAAGCCTCACAAACACTTTTGCCTTCAAAGCTGTTATTTGTAAAACTGAAAAGGAATTCTATTTTGGTTAGATTGATACTCTTAGCCATTTTTCTTAAATCTCCCCTAGTTTGGGCCAGGACTTTTTAATGAAAACAGAGAAAACTTTCAGCACTGTGTGTCAGCCTTGGTTCATACACTCCTGCACCGAACCTCTCATCCAGGGATGAAATTCAGAAGCAGCCCAAGAGATTACAGCTGAAGTTGCTCAGGAGGTGACTCTAACAAGCTTTTTCCTTGTGCATGACCTTCTCTCCATGCCCTTTCATCAGAGCATTTATCTGCTGGATAAACACTGTGCTGCAGTGGTGGGGTTTTTTTGACCTTAATGTAGGTGTTTGTGAAACTCCTGTTGTTGGAGTCCATCCTGACTCCAGCTTTCCAAGCTTCTCCATGCATTTTCTAAGTGATCTGTTCGATTTTCATTAACCCTGCAGTAAAGTTAAATTTCAACTCTTATTTGGTCTTTGTTCTTCATTTTCTGGGGATTGAGGCTGTGAAATTAAGTAGCAAAAGAAAAAAACATCCAGTAAATTCCTAAACAAGAGGCTCCCTCCTTGGAAAGACAGAGGGAAGAACAAGGAAGGATATCCAACCTTTCCTGCCAAACCATCCACTCCCATTTCGCACCAGAGTTGGGACAAAAACTCTCATTTCAGTTACCTGTAATTCAGCATCCTGAAGTGTCAACTGTGATCCCTCTGGTAAAGATTCTGTGTCATAAATCCATGGTGGCCCAGGCACAGTTACTGTCACCCAAAATTATTTGTGTGCAAGTAACAGTTTCCTTTTGCTGAGATAAAATCACTACATCATCACATCACTGATCACACTGAAACAGACTTTCAAGTGCAGAGGTGCAGGTTTATAGTTTGTAACTATCAAAATATTTATTGGAAATTAGAAAATTTAAATAATAGCTATACATTATATACACACAGGGCTACAGTCTCAGAAAATAAGGGTTCAGAGTTGAAAAAGAGATGTTCAACTCCATCAGTACTCAGGTTTTCTTGCAACAGAGACTCATTCCCTACATTTCATCTGCTACGTCACTTCATTCAAATGCAGTCACAGTATTTTACACACTGAGCTTGGAGCTCCTTCAAATAAATAACTTATAAATACAAACACTTCAGACTGGGCAACAGGTTTTGACTCCTTTCCTCTTTCTTCCTCAGACTTGGGAGCATTTTTAATGCATTTTAGTTCTTTTATTTTACCTCTTCTCCTTCCAAGTAACACACACAGAAGTTGTCCTTACTCAGGAGCACCAGGGAGTCCCCACTGGAATGCCAGGAGAGAGACATGATCTGGAAGTCACCTGAGGGAAGAGATCAGAGTGTGTCAGCAGGAGATGGCAGCCCATCCTCCTGCCAGAGGAAAAGGCAGCTGGAATCAGCCACATAAATCCCTGCTGGCCCCCTGCTGCCCTTGAGACATTTGCTGTGTCTGTCTATGAACCCCTCTTTTTCCCAGGGTGAAAACACCCATTTTTTAAGCATCTCCAAGAACACACCTGAGCTATTTCCACGACAACACTTGGATCAGCTTATAAATGGAATAATACTTTGTCACTGAGCGGTTTTGGCAGCTGCTGCACGGCCTCACCTTCCCCAGGCACCTGCACGACCACGCAGCCGGCCGGGGACCACAGGTACACTCTGCTGGTGCCCGTGCACACGGCCAGGCGGGGCTGGCAGGGATCCCACTGGAAACTCTGGATTGTGCACAGCTGCTCCAGCACCACCGACAGCTTCAGCTTCCGGATGTCCCAGATCCACACAGCGTTGGGAATGTTATCTGGAGAGGAAGCAGCAGTAGTGTGAGAGCTGAAGGATGAAAGGATCACGCTTGGGTTTTGCTAAATGCACAGCAGCAAACAAAATTCACACGACACAAATCTTTAGGTACACCCCGGGGTTACCAACACTTCAGTTTTGCCAAGCAGAGCCTTTAGGAAATATTCAGCCGTGGAAATATTGCAAAAAAAGAGGTAAAAGTGACCTAGTCCATCTCTCAGTCCTTCCCTGGCTTTTAACAAATTAGTCTGTCTGATGGGTTTTGCACCTGACCCAGAGCTCATCCAGGTATGAACAGCCCCTCAGGACCATCAAAAGGAAAAATGGAACGTTAATTCCATGACTTTCACTATTCAGAATTCCTCTTGCTATAGGTTGTGCAGAGTCCTGCCTTTCAAGAGACCCAGGCTGTAAGTGGGAAGATTTTGTTTCATTTTCAATACAGCGAGCTCACATCAACTTGAAGAAATATAAAACCCCACTATTTTCATTAAGTACAGAGCCAAGGCCGAGTTCATGCCCTGACCAGCAGTTCTGGCAGCTCACAACAGTTAACACACACTAGAAGACAGGCTGGGATTCCTCTGTAGTTACATATCTCTCAACAGAGCTGATTTTACAGGGCCATGACTCTTTTTATAGAGCAAAGGATCATTTCTACTAAGGAAAGCCCCCACATGCCACATGGCTTCCCCTCTAAGGCAGGGCAGTCGGAACTTACCATTTTTGGTTGCCAGGAAACAGTTATCTGCACTGAAGGCCAACATCCCAACTCCCACTTTGGGATTTGCCCTGTCAGCAACTGGTTTGACGTACTGTAAAGAAACTGGCACCTGGGAAATGTCATCTGGAATGGGAAATAAAAGTATTTCACTAAGTGAGCCTGGATGGACAATGTATTTACACACAACTGCTAAAACCCCTCATCTCCCAAGTGATAAGACCAAATTTTACTCTTCTCCAAGATGTTCCATTCAAAATTTCAATTGCTTTAAGATAGGACATCTTCAGACAGCCACCCTGCCCTCCTACAGAAAAGGAAAGGCTGGAAATTCAGGCAAGACTGAGATTATATCAAGAAAATGAGGAGAGATTAATTCTTCTACTACCTTTGAACTAATACTTTAAACAGTGTTAACCAAAGGTGATTTACAGTGCCACAAACACTGACACTAATTTTTACTGCCCTTGGGAACATCCAGAGGATCTGTTCCACCAACCAAGGGGCAGAGTTCACCTACAGTGTTTATTTAAGAACTTCCCAAGGCAAACTGAAGTGTCTGGTTTGAGTAAACTTTGGCTTACATTTACTCTTTGTGCTGAAGAGAGAACTAGCCAGTTCTCTTGTTGGAGGGAAAGAAAGCCTCTCTGGGTCAACAGCTGGGGATTTCTCCACTTCTTTATACACAATCTACAAAGAAACAAGTGAGAGCTCTACAGAAGGGCCTCGGAGAGTTTGAACATGGGGCTGTTACCAAATACCCACATCCCACTGACTCATTTGCATATTTATTACATCTCAGCATCCCCTGGTTCATCAGCAGAGGAAAGGGCTTCAGCAGGCAGATATGGAACCCAGTATTCCCAGTGACTTGTGGGCCAGGTGGAACCTTGATCAGGAAAAACACTCCTGTGACAAATACACAAACCTTGAAGTCTACAACCATGAAGTCTGGGGGGTGCACCTCGTTCAGTATTTCTGACAGCAAAATAAATCATCCCCATTACAGTGGGAACATGAATCTCATTCTTGCAACCAAAAATCTTTAATCTGATTCTATCACGAATAAAGTGCAGCACTGCAGAAGGAAAATAGCAAAAATATTTTACTGTGCCTGCAACATGTTCCCAAACACAAGCACCAGGATAAAACGCAGCAACTGCAATTCCTGTCTGTGTAGTGGAGATTAACAGAGCTATTTCCATTTGTTTTCCATGACATATTTTACACCTAACTGGAAGTTAAGGCATTTTTCAGCCGTGAGAAGCTTTGCTGAGGTGCTTTAATGGCTTGTGCCTTGCTTCTGGGTAAGAGGCAGAGTCATGTGAATATTGCAGGCTTACAATCCACACACAAATTGTTCCAGGAGGTCTGTGCAGTCCCTCTATACTGTTGTTATCTCCAGGGATGAGATCAGCTCAGGATTTTGGGAACAGCAGCTCTGCACCTGCTGCCAACAGCCCAGAATCTGTCAGGCCTTGCAGGTACAGGTAATAAAGGATTAAAATCAGTGCTGACAGATGTTTCAGGAAATGCCCTTTAGGTGAGCTGGATGAGCCTGTCCACACAGGATGGAAAATTTAGTTCCAGCACTGTTTAAAGTCAGGAATTGTACAAAGCTGAGACAAATCTCTCCTGTTCAGCTTTCCAGTTTGCCACTGGCTGCACACCCAAACCTGAAATGCAGCCACCACCTACACCAAAATACACTGGCACGTGGCAGGAGCATCTGAGAATCTATTACTGCTCAAGAGAGATGATCACAGACATACTCCATCAAATTTGAAAGGATTCCCACATTTTTCTTACATTCTGAAGTTGCCATGCAATTTCCCAAGACTTAGTGGGGAAAAAGCAAAGTCTCCAGAATGAAACGGATTCATCAGCATCTTTCAGGTACAAACAACAGCACCCGAGCTCTGCTAAGGACTCCATGGATTTGGGATCCACACTTACAGTCTTTTTGCTGGCAATGGTTGCTGGGTGGTCAAGCTCCGTGATCTTCTTCCACGTGACGTGGTTCAGGATACGCACCTGGCTCGGGAAGCATGGCAAGGGGAGACTGTCAGGACAAAGTTCTCCAAATGGTTTAGATAAAAGAGGCAGGAAACATTTCTCACCTTTTCATCAAAGCTGCCAATGGCCAGGAACTGGCTGCTGGGACTCCAGGCGATTGATTTGACACCCAGGGGCCACTCGTAGGCGCGGAAGGAGGAGAGCAGCCGCCCATCGAGGGAGTACAGCAGCACCTTGTACTGAAACACAGACAGAGCCACTCTAAAAACCAACAAAGGTGTTAAAAAGCACAGGCAGGCAAATCATCCCTGCCAAACTGTGCCTGTTCAACATGCAACAGGTTAAATACAAAGGTACAAATGGCTATCTATGAGTTAAGAGGTTTGTTGCTCTCTTTTTTGATAAGTGCTTTCAGTAACTGTAAAATCACTGTGCAATGCAATGTCGGTAAAGCTGTAAAAGACTCTTACATTCCTCCAATGTTCTTCTTCCATTACTCTTTCATTATTTCAAAAGCAGCTTCTGCAATGCTCACAATTTTTTTTGCAAGATAAATTAGAAATAATTTGCTGTCATTGAAGATTTACAGAACAGCAACATCCACTTGCAAGGACACCCATCCCCAATACTAGTGTAAGATTTAACAACAGCTCCTCTCACAACCTTTTATGTCCAAAAGAAACATTTTAAAAACTAATTATTTTAGTCACTGCTTTATGCATGATGGCCAAAGACCAAGCTTGAACTCTTCAAGAAAATAATCTGCTTTTCCTCCTACCTCCAGGCACGTGTCCCACGCTGCCAGCACACAGCCATTGGGAGCCCACTCGATTCCAGACAGATCCTGGGTTTCAGTGTCAAAATGCTGCTCACAAAAGAGAAACCACAAAACCATCTGAAATATGTCAAGGAATCCTAAGCTAACAGAATGCTCAGTTTTAACCTCTCAAGGGCTACCACAAACACAAAAGAGCTTTTTGTGTGCCAGAGTAGCAACAGAAATATTTCCTCTAGTAATACATGCGGCCTTCAGTGGATCTTTGATCCCGTTCACAGAAAAGCCAAAAGTTTCTGTACCTTCAAATGAACAGCATTTCATAAGGAAATTAAATTAGTTACACTGAATCAGTCAAAAATCCAGGAAGCCTAATTCCTTGTCTCAAAGCCTAGTATAGGATCACAGAATCCCAGAATGATTTGGGTTCGAAGGAACCTTAATGATCATCTTGTCCCATGGGCAGGGACTCCTTCCACTATCCCAGGCTGCGCTAAGCCCCATCCAACCTGGCCTTGGACACTTCCAGGGATGGGGCAGCCACAGCTTCCACTACAAGGTTCATTAGGAAAGAGCTCAGGCACACAACAAACATGTAGTGGTATTTCCCAGATTTTCTCTCAGCTGCTAGTGAGGCTCAGAATTTCCAAGTTAAAGATGACACAACACACAGACAAGTTCTTAGTGAGGTTTAATTGCTCAGATACAGCTCCTGGCCACTGCCACCCTCCACGGACTGATCCCACGTGTGAACAGTTTACATCACACATCCAAAGTACCAAGCACTTGATTGTCCTGCTGTTACTGATGGAGCAGTGTGCAGTATGTGCTTGTAACCCCCACAGCAGAGTGGGAGGAGAGGCAGAGCTTACCCTGAGGAGCTGCCAGTTGCTGCACACGAAGATGCTGATGAAATCCTTGCAGTCGCGCCGCTCGGCCACGGCCATGTAGCGCCCGTCCTTGGTGAAAACCACCCCTGCCATGGGACAGATTAATTAAAACTGGCTTAAATAGAAATCACACAACAAGGCAGAAGAGCTGATGAGTCTTCAGGGAGGAACAGTTGCTCCCAATTCAAAGCAGAAATGAAAGAGGCAGAATTTTTTCACAGAAGGTCACATTAATCAAGGCATAGCACAGTGTTACTGATTCATTGTGTCAGCGATTTTTAAGCTTGGAATGTACTATTTCTCAGGATGCAGAGCTCCAGCGTGCTTCAAAACACATCTAACCACTGACAGTTGTTATATAAACCCAACAGATTTCAAATAACCACTTCATTTAGCCTGGCTAAATGGATCAGTTATGCAACCATCGGGTCTCCACCAACTCCCAGGCATTGCTCCCCATCCACTTGGATTTTACATGAGATACATAATTGTCTTTGTCATCTCTGGGATACAAGCCTTGGGCAGCAAACTGCTCACCACAGCCATGTGGTCTGACAGCCCTGACACGAGCTTCCCTTCCCAACCTTCCCATGTGCAAAAGATGACAAAAGTCACTTTGGATTAATGTTTTTCATCACGAGCACATCCAGCATAATTTAATGTCTTAAAGGATCCCTCAGAGGCAAACACAACACAGATGCATGTGGGAAGAGCAGGCACATGGATCAGCTGGAATCCTTCACTCAGAGGGCACAACCTGGCTGCAGGTGCTGCTCAGAAGGGACAGGACCAGACCCTGTTCCCAAACACGGGGTTTGTCACTACATTAAATTCATTTTCCCTTTCTGCCCCATTAAAGGACCACTCCCAGGTGGATGTGTGGCACTTACCTTGCTGGCACGCTTTGGGGTACTTGATGTAAGACACAGACTTGGTGCACAAGGACCACACCGTGATTCGCAGCTGGCAGAGAGACAGGGAGCAATTTGGGTTATTTTTGTAGATTAAAAAAAAAAAAAGAACTCATAGGAAAACATCTACCTAATTTACCAACACTAAGTGGATCAATTAACCTTCTGTGATTAATTAATTCTGCAGCTATTTTGTATGACACAATGGCCTGGGAAGCAACTGTGAGGAATTGTCTCCCAGTTTCTGTCAGTTAGTAGGGAATTTACCCCAAGCTTAAACAAGTACTCAAGATGGGGATACAAAATTCAAAGCACTGATATGGAGAAAAGCTCTTCACAAACAGTGCAGTTCCTGACATTAGCACAAATGTGCCTTCCCAATCTATTGCCCAGAGTCACTTTGCAGTTGGAAAAAACAATTTCAACACAGAATCTGGAGGCGAGATGGGGAGTTTGCTGCCTTTATGAATGGATGGCAGGTTACAGCCACTTCAGAACATTGTATCCCTTGGGAAAAGGCTACCAAGTGTGAAAACTGAGCTGTATTTTTCAACATTTAGACACCCTCAGCTTTGATGGCTGATTTGTGTTTTGCTCTTCCCTCCCCAGCCACACACAAGGAGGCACCATTACAGAATTACTGAAAAATTCGAAGACACCCAAAACCTGCTATGCAAAGGCAAGGCTTTACACTGGTGTTTGGGGGATTTCTGGAGAACTGTGCCTCCACAAGCACCAAGAGCTGCAGGGAGGGCAGGCAGCTGCAGACCCAGCCTCCCCACAGCTCCCCAAGGTCACAGCTGCACTCCAGGCCCTGCCTTGCCATCTGTACATTACCCAATTAAAAACAAATACTCCCTCTCCCTTAGCAACGGCAGCCCCAGACACATGGGCATTCACCAGCATGGCACATGAACCTTTGCATTTGGAGCTGGAGCAAGGAATGTTTCCAGGGTCAGGTTTTTTTCCTTCTGTTTTCCTGCATTTTACTGCACCGAGGAAGAGCTACAGGTAGAACTTTTTGCAGTAAGGAACTTTTTGCAGCAAAGCACCTCCATCACAAAGCCGCCTTTCCCTGAACCACTAAACACCAAAATTAATTCTGATTCACTGTGTAAAACACCAGCACTGTCTCCATTTTCTCCTCCTCCCACATCCCACACAGCCCAGCAGCATCCCAGCAGTCTTGGGAGAGAGGTCCTGCTACACCTTTTCCTTCCCTGAAGTACTTGGCACTGTTCAGTGGTGACAAAGGATCCTGAGGGAGCACCCTGTGGATCTGCTTTACTGGTAACACTGCAGGCTCTGTGTTGCAACAAAACCTGAATGTTTTTCTATTGCTGACACGATCAGTTTTGGTGGGAACCACAGTTCCAGGGATTTACAGGGGTCAATCCAAGCTTCAGAATCTCAACAAATGCTGCCTCCTCATCAGAGGTCCATGGAGTCCCAGAACAGTCCCTTCTGCCCTAAATGTCAGACAAACTTCTGAGATGTGAGGAAACAACACAGAAATCTTTTTTCCATGGAATCATAGAATGATTTGGGCTGGAAGGGACCTTAAAGCTCATCTTGCCCCACCCCCTGCCATGGACACAGACACCTTCCAGTAGACCAGGTTGCTCCAAGCCCTCTCCAGCCTCACTGGGAAGAATTTCTTCCCAGTATCTCACCTAACCCTGACCTCTGTCAGTGTGAAGCCATTCCCCTTTGTCCTGTCACTCCACGCCCTTGGAAATACAGGCCCCTCTCCATCTTTCCTGTAAGTTTCCTTCAGGCACAGGAAGGCCACAATTAGATCACCCCAGAACCTTCTCCTCTCCAGGATGAACAATTCCAACTCTCCCAGCCTTTCCTCGCAGCAGAGTTGCTCCATCCCTCTGCTCTTGGTGCCTCCTCTGGACTCTCTCCAGCAGCTCCATGTCCTTCCTAAGCTGGGACCCCAGAGCCGGAGGCAGCTCTGCAGGTGGGGTCTCACCTGAGTGGGGCAGAGGGATAGAACCTCCTCCCCTAAGTTTAGTAGCTCCTGGAGGAATCCACAAGATGAACAACATAAATCAACTTTTATCCCTGGGCCCGCTCACTTCCGGCCACCCAAACCCAGTGTTGTCAGTCTGCTCCTCAGGCAAGATTTACTTTAAAAATACCAACACGATGCCTCCACACATTCTTCTGCAGCAACTGCAGCACTGAAATGCTGCCGGGGACTATTAATTGCAGCCCTAAATGCACTGGCTGCCCTGCCTCCCCTGAGCAAAACACACAGCACACATTCTCCAGCCACTTAATACAAGCTTAGCAGCTGCAGGCTTCGAATGCTGAGGGCTGGATCATCATTTTTCCTGACAAAGGCATCCGAGTGCTGCTGCTTGGCCTCGTGAACAGCTCCCCCGGCCTGCTGGGCATCAAACACACTTCCATCCTGGACCACACTGGCTGCTTCAAGCCTCAGGAGGCAAAACCTTGCTGCTCATGTTGAGCTCAGGTGCACAGGAAGAGGGAAATCTCTTTAGATGAGAAACACCCCTGAGTTCCCACTGCCACCTCTGCCCTACCCAAGGCTCAGCCAAAGAAAGGCAAGGCCACCTTTGCTTTGAAATATTTCTGCGTCCATCTCTGCTCCATCAGGGAGCCAGAGTCATTTAGGATGGAAAAGCCCTAAAAGGCCACTGAGTCCAACTATTTCCCCAGCACTGCCAAGGCCACCATCAGACCATGTCCCCAAGCACCACATTTAAATGTCTTTTAAATCCCTCAAGGGATGTTGTCTCTATCCCTCCCCTGAAGGGCCTGTCCCAATGCTTGACAACCCTTTCCATGAAGAAATTTTTCCTAATATCCAATCTAAACCTCCATTTGCTGTAAAGACTGAAGCTTCTCCAAAAGGGTTGGGCTTTGTAACTCCTCAGAGAGGACAGTAATGGTTTCTTTCTTCTTCACTGCTGAGCACATGCTCCAGGCACTGGATATTTCAGTGCTATCACACCCTGATATGGCGGGGGTGGGGGGGCACTTCCCTGCCCTGTGTGCCCCAAAACATGGACAACAAACTGCCTCAGTGCCTCTGCAGCACTGGGGAGAGCCCACAGAGCACAGCCAGCACAAATTTCATGACACAGTCACACATACACAAATACACCTGCAAAAACCCAGACTACAACTAATCCAGATGCCTCTAAGTGTCTGATAAGCAAAGCCCTCATCTTCATCTATCAGCCACAACACACCTTTAACAGCTAGTAAGATCCCAGAACCACAGCGTGGTTTGGGTTGGAAGGGCCCTTAAAGATCATCTTGTTTCAAATCCTCTATTCACAGAATCACTGTGGTTGGAAAAGACCATCAGGATCATTGAGTCCAATCCAAGCTGTGCCTGATCCCCACCTTGCCACCCAGCCCAGAGCACTGAGTGCCACCTCCAGGGATGGGGACTCCACCACCTCCAATGCCTGACTACCTTTTCCATGAAGAAATTCCTCCTGGTGTCCAACCTGACCCTCCCCTGGCACAGCCTGAGGCTGTGCCCTCTCATCCTGTCATTTTTTTGTCTGTTCAACTCCACTCTCTCCCCTGCAAGGGCTGCAGGCTCAGAGGGAAGCACACAGATACATTCCAGAACTCCATTGTAACTTCTCACTCAACTCACACAACCCGACAGTTCAGCCTGGTGCTAGGGAACATGCAAAACCAAATCATTTTGATTCCTGAAAGTAGGATCCTTTTCTGTTGTTCCATTTGTGCCCACTCAGACATTCCTACAAACTGAGAAACTCACATAATGTGCTTAATTAAGGTATGGATTTCACACCCCCTTCCCTTGTGTTTACAACTGAATTGTGACAGAAAGGGAAAACCTCCATATTCCCACCTGGAACATTCAACAATCTCATTTAAGTTGCCAACATAAATGAGATGAAGAAGATTAGAAGGATTATGTCACAGCTTGCAGACAGGATCAGGAGCAACAGAAACACCAAACACAGAGGGCGAGAAAAGAAACCAAATGCTTCAGAAACGACAGGAAATTTCCATTGCTGCTCGTTGCCTTTCTCAGGGAATCCATGGAGAAGGGACAACTACTTTTAGAGCAGGAGAACAGCCCGTGGTCAGTTAAGTCCGCAGCAAGCCCTTCTCCACTGCTTCTTTTGGGGGATACTTTCTCTTCAGCGTAGATGACTCCATAGAGTGGAATTGTCAAACTCAAATCCTCCTGATAATAGTGTCTGAGAAGTTTTCAGCTGTTGTTTTGCAGCGGAAAAACAAACCAAAAGCAGAAGCATTTTTAAAATAGCCAAAAAACAGCTGAGAAATAAAAAGTATTTAGATGGTAACGTGATAAACAGTCTCCAGAGCCGGGCCCAGGACCACGGCTCGATGTTGACGGCTCCAGGCAGGTGTAGAACTGGTGATTTTCAGCAGACAAAAACACACTTTTAAACAACCTACAGCTCAAATGACTGTCAACTCTTGTCCCAGACTTGACTGGGTCACTCGGTCCCCTTACATAGCAGTGTCTGTCAGCACCGGATTTCAGAAGATTATTCGGAGCACATTCCTCGCCAGGAAGCATTTTTCAGCCAGTGCAGCCACGCACAGTTACTAAGGATTAGCTGGGATACACACACAGAAACACACACTTCTCCCTGCTGCTGGAGTTCCAGAGAAGCTCCTTCATGCTTAAGGACCTGACATGGAATGAGACAAAGTACAAGTATGTCGTTCATAAGCGCAGCTCTTCAGAGAAACACTCCAGAACATCTTCACACTATTTATCCCAAAACACGAGGGGCATGGGGATGCAGAGAATCAGAGAATCCCACGATGGCTTGTGTTGGAAGGGACCTTAAAGCTCATCCCATCCCCTGTCAGGGGCAGGGACAGCTCCCACTAGACCAAGCTGCTCCAAGCCCTGTCCAACCTGGCTTTGAGCACTTTCAGGTATGTGAAGAGGATCCATTTGCTTTTCTTCAGATCTTTCACGTGCAGCTCTTGGTTAAGCTCTACTTGTGCCTGTAAATTCTGGTGGAATGACGGCACAGGAAGGAGCCACATTGGGTTCAACACCTTCCCCAGCACACACCGATCACGTGGAACTGCCTCCCAAAGTGGACTTCAGCAGAGGAGAAACGCTGACCACAAAGAAACCCTACAAATTAGCTGATGAATTCCAAGTGTCAGAGGATGGTGCCAGACTCCTTTTTTCGGTGCCAGTGATAGGACAAGGAGTAATGGCCATGAACTAAACCACAACAAGCTCCACTTCAACATCAAGAACTTCTTTCCATGGAGGGTGGCAGAGCACTGGAACAGCTTCCCAGGGAGGGTGTGGAGTCTCCCTCTCTAGAAACATTCCAAACCCACCTGGATGTGTCCTTGTGTCACCTGCTCCAGTTGACCCTGCCTTGGCAGTGAGGTTGGACTGGATGATCTCCAGAGGGCCCTCCCAACCCCAACTATTCTGAGATTCTGTAATGATTTTTCTGAGGCACTGGTAAGTACAGACTGCTAGAAAGAAATTAGCACAACCATGACCTTTAAAAAATTCAGGGACTAAGGAAGTTCCTTGTGAGCTTTCAGTGGAGTTCACACATTGATCTGGAGAATTACGAGAATGAGTGGTTACTTGGTGCTGTTTGAAAGCATCAAGCGACCAAAGCCCAGCTGAGCTGGCTGACAGGGAACCCACAAACCCTCCAGGCAATTTCTGGATTTGATAACACACTGATATTAATTACCCCCACAGCTTGTCCTGAGCACTGCCCACGTCCATCCCCCTCAGACTGTGGATTTAGCAGGGAGGGAGTAAACACAGCTCTGACTGCGGCCCAGCCCCGGCAGCTGTCTGACAACAGCTAATTTAGCAACCTGTTTACAGCTGGAAAGGAAACTTATCCCAACACAGATGCCAACTTGGCAAAGGCTTAATGAAATCCTCTAAGGTCAAACCGAGTTCTGTTGGGAGGCAATAAATCCTTGCTGGTCCACCCCCACACACACGTGCCACGAGATCCTCTCTGGGAGCCTCACGCAGCCCCAGCCTGCAGCTCCGACTCCTCCACTGCTGACTGACCAGCAGGGATGGCTGCACTGCCTCCAGGCTGGAATTCTGGGCTTGTTTTTAATTTTTATTGCTGCTATCAGGGCAATTCATACCTGGGAAAAACCAAGGCCTGAACTCATCACTCCTATCTAGAAAGGCAAGGGAGGGGGGGTCTGCACACACAAACACACACACGTGGCAGAGGCCCCATCCATATCCCACTGACACCAGGATTTGCCCCCAAAAAAGAGGGAATCTTGCATGTAAATTCTGTGCTAGCCAGTGTGATGGCACAAGATCCTGCCACCTAAAACCCATCCACAGGTTTGGAAAGAGTAAACACAAAGAGAAAGTGTCTCATATGCAGTTCTTGGCTGTTTTGTGACCCTTCATTATTGTACTGAATATCAGCAATAATCAGCTCTAATACAAAGATTAGAAACCACAGGCCTTCCAACAAACCCACCATCCACAAACCAATTTGAATTCTACATCAGTGTGTGTTCCCCAGTATGGGTCTTAATAAGCACTTAGAGATCTTTTAATTTTAATTTTTTAAAGTGGTTTCATCAGCAGTCTGGCTCCTATGTGTCAAATCAAACAATTGGGAAAGTATTTCCAGGATCTGGATCTAAATCTCATCTCATATGTCAATAAATCTAAGCCTGTATGTTTTAATTTAAAATCACTCTGAAATGTTTATGGTTTGGGGTTTTTTAACTAGAAATTCTGAGCTTTTCTCACTGTGAAAGCAATATATTGGATTTCTAAAACTGCTTTGTTGAATGCTATAAAAATCTCAAAATCAAAAACACCAAGACATGTTCTCAAACATAATTTTACCTTCAAATTTAACTGTCCATTTACTATCTTATCTCCAGAAGCGAGAGGACAAAAGTGCTAGTGGAATAACAAACACCCAACGTGGAATTAACCCGAGTTACACACAGGAACACAGAGCCGCACCCGTGCTCTCCACCACCGCTGCAGCTTTAAGGGCTTTGGGTTATTTTAGGAGGCAAAGGGCAGACAGCAACATCTGACACCGTGGGGAGCAACCCTGCCTCCACACACTCACATGGAACTCGGTGGTGTTGAGGATGTGACGACCGTCCGGACTCCAGCATGAGGCCACCAATCCCGCGGAGCCCTCGTCGATCCTACAGTGCCAGGCCGGCTGCTCCAGGGACCAGACCTGGGGCAGGGAGCAACCAGACAGCGCAGGAAGCAACAGCTGACCCAAACCTCTGCTCAGGAGGATTCCCCTGCAGCTGACAAGAGGCTCCTGCATCCCACCCCAGGGAGCTCAGGAACACCCAACCACCTGCAGCCATGAAGGACTGGCGCTGGATCCCGCTGCAAAAGTGAGTCCCACGCCCCAGGGTGATAATGGGAATGGCAAATGATGTGGGGTTGGTTTTCATTGTGACAAGTATTCTGGATATCCAACATTTAAACAGGTTTAGTCCATTTAACGAGCTTGCATGTATTTATTTCCAACTGCAGTAAGAAACTGGTAAGATAATCTCCAATTCTGATCTGTTTTGCTAGATATTTTTATCCTAAATATTCTTTTTCAAACTAAGATGTTTGTCATGGCTTTCAAATTCCTGGCACGCTGTGTTATGCTTAAACTGTGTTATCAATAACATCAGGTGCTTCAGCAAAGCCTCAGACTAGCACTGGCTGTTAAGCTCTCACTCACATCACACCTGAATCCCAGCAGGATTCCTGCTTTCATCCTCACCTGGACAATGCCTCGCTTGTACAAGGCGCACAGGATGAACAGGGAGTCCGAGGACCACTCGATGTACTGGATCTGATCCAGGCAGGTGTAGAGCTGGAGGAGCTGCAGGGAGCTCGCATCCCGAACCACCAAACGGTGCTGCACACATGAGGCCTGGGAGGACAGGGACAGGGCTCCCAGGTTTAGTTCAGAGAGGATCAATATTGTATTTTAAAGAAAAAAATCCTCCCTGTCAGGGTGGTGAGCCACTCGCACAGGGTGCCCAGGGAAGCCGTGGCTGCACCTGGATCCCTGGAAATATCCAGGTCCAGGCTGGACGAGGCTTGGAGCAGGCTGGCATAGTAGAAGGTGTCCCTGCCCATGGCAGGAGCTTTGAACTAGATGAGCTTTAAGGTTCCTTGCACCCCAAACCAATCAGGGATGCTCTAATTCTATTCAGTATGCACTGAGCTCCACTGCAAACTACGGTGAGAACAGGTAACCCAGGGGGAAAGGGGGTTCTTATAGTAATAAATAGAATCCTTGCTGATTCCATCACTGCTGGCCAAGTAACTCCAGTTTTTAAAAAATTACTTTCTGTCATATAACTAATATTTTATTTCATAGAATCCCAGGATGGTTTAGTCTGGGAGGGATCTAAAGTTCATCCAGTTGTACTCCCTGCTATGGGCAGGGACACCTTCCACTGTCCCAGGTTGCTCCAAGCTCCATCAAACCTGGCCTTGGACACTTCCAGGGATGGGGCAGCCACAGCTTCTCTGGGCTCCCTGTGCCAGGGCCTCCCCACCCTCACAGGGAACAATTCCTTTCCAATATCCCATCTAACCCTCTCCTCTGGCAGTTTGAAGCTATCCCCCCTTGTCGTGCTTCTCCAGACCGCTGTAAAAAGTCCCTCTCCATCTTTCCTGTAGGCTCCCTTCAGGTACTACTTAACTTAAACTACTTATTCATCTAACTGATTAAGGTTAATTTAACCTAACTCAGGTCTCCGGTATTGACCCTTAATGACTCAAAGCCTCTCGGCAGCAGCCTCTGAGCTCAGATCCGCAGGATCCGGGGCTCCACCGCCGCCCGCTCCGTGTCCGCCCNGCGGGAGGGGCCGCCCCGGGGCACGCCGGGAGTTGTGGTCCCTGCGCCGGCCCGGCAGGGGGCGCCGGGCGGCGGGAAGCGCGCGGGAAGGCGCCGCGTGAGCCGCATTAGTATGCAAATGAGCCGCTAATGAGCCGGGTAATGACGCGGTTAATGAGCTGAGGGGCGTGTTCCCCCTCCTCTCCCCATCCTCAGAGAACCCTCCCTTATTTGGCGCCTTTCCGCGGGCAGTGTCCCGCGCCCGGGATTGCCCGGGCTAATTAATCAGGCCTTCTGGCTAATTAATCACCCCTTCCGGCTAATCACCACGGCCGGCTAATTACCAACAGCAACGGGAGCACAGGCGGGATGTCCCGCCAAGTTCCCCGGACAGGACAGAGGAACTAACAACTGCGATAGAGATACCCGAGCAAAGAGGATGTGAACTGATTGGAATCGATCAATAAATAAATACAGGCACACCAGGGAAGAGGCAGATCCCAGATAACCCTCGCAGGGGGCGTATTCCTTTGGGAAACAGCCCCCTCCCAGTGCAGCCGGCCGCCAGGGAGCAGAAGAGCCGAGGAGCGATGTCTGTGTTCCCAAAACACAGCCAGTGCCCCCAAAACTCTGGTCCCGCGGGCTGAGGCTCCTCTGCATCCCTTCCCCGCTGAACAGCCAGGGGGATGCACAAAAGCCTCCCTTCGTGCCCCCGATCTGTACCCAGGGAATTTTTGGGTGGCAGCAGCCTGGCTCCCATCCCAGGGACAGCACAGTCCGGGTGAGACCCCTCTCCCTGTTTGGGGGCCACAACCACCACCACTTAAAAATACACGTCACGATCAGAGTCTTGATTTCATTACGGATTATTTGGGTTCCAGAAGCTGGTTCCAGCCCCACGGATGTGTTTTTGGGGGGTTGAATGCATCGGCTTTCTGCCTCCACAACAGCAGAACAGACGCGACAGCTGCTCTGCCGTCACCACCTGCCCCAGGTGTGGTGTGGGGGTGCCTGCGGGCAGGGGGTGTCTGTTGGTCCCCAGGTGGGGACAGGGGACCTGAACACAAGCAGTGATTGTCCAAGGACGAGCAGCGCTCGCTGCCTGCCCCGGGTGACCGAGGAAGGTGAGGAGGGTGTGTCAGCGTGACAGGGTGAGTCCACGGGACGCAGACAATCAAATCAGCCTTGTGGGTGATGGGTCTTGATCAGAAATGTTCCGTCGTCACCCGCTGCCCCTCTCCGTCCCTGCTCCCTGGGGGAAGCCGCACACGGAATCCTGGAGCCCTTCCCCGTCCCCCAGGCAGGTGATCCCGGTGGCCCCAGGAGAGAGGAGCTGGTCATTTGGCTGAAGGCAAACACCAAACCTGCTCAGTGCATCAGTCTGACGAGGGGAAGAGCCTCCTTTGAACCGCACTGAGTGTCCTTTGCCGGGTGCCCCATCCCTGGCAGTGTCCAAGGCTGGGCTGGACGGGGCTTGGAGCAACCTGGGACAACGGAAAGTGTCGCTGCGATTGGCAGGGGCTGGAACAAGATGATTTTTAAGCTCCCCTCCAACCCAAACCATTCCCTGATTCTGTGACTGTCATTAAAGCCCCGCAGCCGCCTCGGGGGCGGTGCTGCCCGGTGGCTGCCACCCCTGCAGCCCCCACACCCAACTTGCCCCGGCGTCACTTTGGCGCTGGTGACCAGCTTTAATTCCCTGGCACGCTTGGCTGAGCACTCCCCACCCCCTTGCAACTGCCTCCTATTCCAGGAAGGCGCGTAGGAGCTTTTGCCTCACTTTTCACACAGCTTTCCGCGGCTCCAATGTCATTGCCTTGGCGACCGGGACGCTACTCCGGTGTAGTGCAGTAAATAACGTAGATCCTCAATCCCAGGCTACTCCTGTCTGCGGGAGACCTCCGGGGGAACTCAAAACTCAGGTAGGAAAGGAAACCCCTTGCTATGGGTACGTGTGAGTTTCTCGGCACGACCCTCTCCGAAGCCCTCGATAACGCGGACGGAAGATGATTTGCGGCCGCTTTGCTTCGTGGGCTTGTGACACGACATTAAAGTGTCTTGGAAAGTTTGCTCCCAGGTGCCTTGGCTCCGGAGTTAAAGCACTTGTGGAGGAGCCTTGAACGGGCGAGGCGGCGGAGGGGCCGGATGCCGGTGGGATGCGGGGGCCGGCGGCCACAGCCAGGTCCCTGTGCGGGGCTGCCAAGGAGGGAGGGGGAGCAGCGGCCTCAGCCTCCTGTCCCATCACGAGCTGCTGTCAGTGACCGCAGCCTGAGAGGATTTCTGTCCAACCTGCCTCCTCCTCGGAAAGCAAATCGGTGATAAGCTGCTGGACCCCAAGGAGGGCTCCAGAGATTCAAAGCAAGCTGCAGGAAAGCTCACTCGCTCGCTCTCCATTGCTTTTGCAAACCTCATTTTGCAGGTGTGAATTAAACAATCCGGGACAAAGGGATGACAGCACAGGGCAGCCTTGGCACCTTGGGACTGGCAGCATTTTTGCAAACATTAATTTGTTTGCTGCGGGCTGGGTGAGCCTGATGGGTCTCATTGTGCAGAGGACAGAAGGTCCAGGGCCAGTTCCCAAGTCATGGAGCAGCTCCGTGGGAGAGATGGAAACGGCTCTCACAAGTCCTGCTCTCCCAGAGAGCCCTTACGAATTAGTCATAGCCCTGTTACATCGGGTTCGTGCATTTATCTCCCTTTAAGGTGGCTGCAAAAGGCTGTCGTGTTTCGTTCTGGGCTGCTGGAGTGGCGGGATAGTGGTGAATTCGTTATCTGAAGTGATAACAAATACTGGGCATTTCTGGCTGCTAAACCTAAGCCCAAAGTTGATGATGAGATCAGAGATGCTCCTTCCAGAGAGTGCAGAAACTCAGTGGGCAGGCAGTGCTCCCAGCAAGGCTGAGAGCCCACGGTGCCCTTCACCGTCCTCATTGTGATGAAAAAAAGTTGAGTTTTAATCATTCTAGTAATTTATTCAGGCTCTGTGGTCACGAACCGTGAGTGAAGCACGGTTGGATAGACAGAGGTTCATCTGCTCTGCTTCTCCAGGGAGCTGTTCTCCCAGATTGGGGTGGCTGTAAGGATCTTGGTCCGTGCTTTTCTTTTTCCTTCTCCCTCTGTCTCTGGGGCTGGGTTTTCCACAGCAGCGTGGAAAACTGAGTACGTGGAGCTTTTCCACACTAATATTTGGAAATTATTTCAGTGGCAGGTCCCAGGGAAGTTTCATGGGTAAAAGGCGCCGGACCCGGTGCGACCCCGCCGGGTCCCGCATCCCGGGGGTGGCCGCCCCGCCGTGGGCTGAGCGGGGTCCCAGAGGGAGCAGAGGCGGAGGATCGCTGCTCGCAGGCTCTCTGTCCCCGCTGCCGGGCTCTTTTCCCTTGTGCAGTTTCGCTGCAATGCCCTGACCAGCAACAGAGGGAAGCAGCAATCCAGCGAACGCCGGAGCCGGCTAGGATCGCGCCTCTCCCAGTGAACGCCGGCAAATCCCACCGGCAACCCTGGATCCCAGCACCAAACCCCTGCTTTGCACGTTTTGTTCTCTTTTCCTCTAGAAACCTGCAATAAATCCAGTGCAAGTCCCTCCCGAGCTGTGCCAGCCGTGCCAAGCATCCCCCCCGTACCTCCCTTTCACGTCTGAGTGGAAGGGATGGAAAATTCCTTGCTGGACCCTTCCCTGGGCAAGGAGATCTCCACTTTAATAAGTACTTTGGGGTCTCTGGAGGTGATAATTAATCCTCCTGGTGGAGTCTGGCTGGAGAACTCTTGCTGCAAGAAGTCAGGATGATAGCCCAGGTCTTCCCTTTGGTGTGGGGAGCTGGTGACAGCGGGGAGCTGACACAGGGCAGAGGCAGAACAGGCTTCAGACTGGGGGGCTGGCTGGGGCAGGGAGCTGAACCTGGGCTGTGGCAGGTCCTGAACTCAGCCCCAGGTGCCATTTACTCATCCTTGGACACGGGAATTGCATCCAAGCCATGAGGAATGCTTTCAGAGCAACGCAGGATTCAGCTCTAAGGCTCTTCCTAGTTTAATTTTGATGTGCAGGGAGCTCCCACTGCTTCCCACCAGGTGTCTTCTCCTTCTGCAGGGCCTCACCACCACGGTGCTTTCCCAGATTCCCAAATGTGAACACCTCCACCATTCCCTGCATAAAGGGGCTCTAAATGGTGCCTCCTTCCAGAGGGGATTGCACCAGCACCGGGCAAATTTTGGGGAGTCCTATTTGTGAGTAAATTGGTCAGTAAATTCTTTACCAACCCAGGTGCCCGGTGCCAGGCTGTCACTCTTGCTGCAGAGGTGCTTTCTCGGGATGAGCAGGGATCAGAGCAGCAGGGATGTGCCTTGGCAGCACCAACCACCCCAGCTTCCCTTTGTGCCCCCTAGCTCAGAGCTCAAACACGAGAAGAGGCTGGCCCGGCTTTGCACACCCGGGCTGTGCTTTGAAAGAGTGAAAGGGAACTTCCAAAACGCCCTTAAAATAGTCAGATTTCTTTCCTTTTGAAAACGAGAGCAGCCACGTGGTTAGAGCTGGTGTCACCCGTGATGACCACACAGCCGGGGCGGTGCGGAGGTGCTTTCTCCTCTGGAGGAAAAGGCCTGGCTACTTCCTGAAGCTCCTCTGAGCGAGGGAAAGCAGCATGGAAGAAGGGTAAGGCCACCAGCAGTCACCTGCATCTGTTCTAGGCTTTTCTTCCTCTCAGAGCTTCCCTGTAGGTGCTTTCATTTCTCTGTGTGTCACATGTGGGATGGGATGGGAGGACACAGATTCTGCCTGTTAGCCGTCCCTGGCATGGGAGCCATGGGGAACGAGCCCTCCTGTGCCCTCCTGTGCCCTCCTGTGCCCTCCTGTGCCGTGGGAACTCCTCCAGGCAGGGTGGCTGCGGATGCTGTGTTTTGTAGAAATCAGCTCACGGGATCTGCTGACGGGGAAAGCTTCCCTGCTTTCATTTTAACTCCCTCCCCTGAAGCCACCCGGTCCCCAGCTGAGTCAGAGGGGCCCGGGCCACCCCGAGCATCCCTCGCTCAGAGAGCAGCTGCCCCCGGCTCGGCAGCTCGCGCCCAAAAAGCAGGAAGTTTTGGGTTCTCGCTATGAGATGTGTCGGCTGAGATGGGACACTAACGCCAGCGTGGGTGAAAGGGGCAGCCAGATGTGCCTGGGGTGGATCCGAGGCAGGGGAGAGGTCCTGCTGCTTCCAGGGAGAGGGTGAGGGAGCAGGAAGATGGTTTGACCCTAGGGGAAGGCAGCACGAGGCTCAAGATGGCTCCGTGAAACCTCCGTCTCCGGATGCTGGATCCGAGAGGTTCTGGGCACACGGGGAGAGCTGGGCTGGGCTGCTTCCCTCCCACGCCTGAGAGAGACCAGGAATCCTCGTGCAGGGACGAGGGGAATGGACTGGTCTGAGCGTGGCTCTGGCTGTGACTGTGCAGCAACATCCAGGAGGCTTAGGCTGAAAAACGGGTTAATTCCACTGAGCTTGAGTCACCACTGCCTGCTGCCCTGGCCTGCAGTGCTGGGGGTGTGGGCACTGCCCCCCCTGATGGGCCATGGGGGTGTCCAGTCCTGTGTGTCCCCATGATGCCTCTGGGGGTCTCTAGTCCTGAGTGTCCCCCATGAGGGGCCCTGGGGTCTCTGGTCCTGTGTGTCCTCGTGATGAATCCTGGGGGTCTCAGGTCCTGTGTGTCCCCCACACTGACTCTGGGGGTCTCAGGTCCTGTGTGTCCCCCAGGACAAACCCTGGGGATGGCAGTCCTGGGTTTCCCTCACGATGAATCCTGGGGGTCTCTGGTCTTGGGTGTCCTTCACGATGTGTCCTGGGATCCCTGGTCCTGTGCATCCCCCACGAGGGGTCCTGAGGGGTCTCTGGTTCCTGCTGTGCTGCTGGGAGTGAGTTGGGATTGAGGGATTCCTGCCCTTGGCTGGCTGCTTTGCTGGAGATGGCACAGCACAGCAGAGCACAGCAGAGCACAGCAGAGCACAGCACGCTGGCAGTGCTAACCTTGCTGTTCCCCTTTCTGCCCCCAGAGTGATTTATCCCCTGTCGGACTCCCCCGCTCTGAAGATGTCCCAGTCATCCCCAGCTGATGAAGGCACCACGTTTGAGCATCTCTGGAGCACACTGTAAGTGGGGTGTGAGCATTTCCCGTGGGGGTGCTGGGGGGCAGCAGTGGCTCTTTGGTGGCTCTTTCCTGGCTCTTTGGTGGCTCTTTGCCAAAGACAGATTTCCTTTTGCATCCTCTGCTTTCCACAGACGCCTTTGTCACCTGGCAAACTCTGCCCCCAGGTCCCAGACCCTCTGCTCAGGGCATTCCATTTGCCAAACAGCACGGCACTCTCTGCCTCATGGGTAGCTCCCTCCTGGCTGCAGCACTCCAGGGCAGCACGGGGATGGTGTCAGGGCCACAGCAGAATTCCCCTCAAGCTGGGACCCTTAATTCCAAAATTAAACATCTTCCAGCCCCATCAAGATGTTTGTAAGTCTTCTGGCCTTAGGCCTCATGCTCAAATCCAGCAAGGGAGAAGGACTGTGCTTCATTTCCTCTTCTTCCTCCCTTGGATGTAAAGACATCCCAGTGGGACAGATATGCTGGAGCAGCTGGGTGGATGCAAAATTTCCTACATCTCTGCTTGCTTTACCTGCCAGGTAAAGCCTGTTCTGCCATGCAGAAATAAAAGCAGAGGATGGAGGAAGAAGTTGGGAAAGGGACAAGGTCTGAGGGGACCTTGGTGGGGAGGGGGGTGGTAGGGGTGGCACAGGCTGCGTTGGAGAGCTGGAGAGGTGACTGTGCCCTCACCTTCTCCTCAGGGAGCCAGACAGCACCTACTTCGACCTGCCCCCAGCCAACCCCACCGGCAGCAACGAGGTCTCCGACAGCACAGAGGTCACGATGGACGTGTTCCAGATGAGAGGCATGACCGACTCGGTGATGGTGAGTGTGCTCAGATGGCAGGGACGGGGACCTGCACCAGGCACAGACTCAATTTCCCTGCAGGGGTGGGCTAGGGGCTCTGGGGGAGGCTCTGGGGTGTTTGCTGGTTTGTAAACCGAGCCCAACCTCGCTGATGCAGCGCTGCTGGCACTGGCACAGGGTCTGGTCACCTGTAATTGATGGCTCAGGGGTCAGTAAAACCGTGACTACTCATTGTTGGATAACACCAGTGCAGGCAGCAGCGTGAGCTCGGAGCTCTAGGGGAGCACCAGGACAGGAGCAGAGCATCGTCATTCGCTCCGGGACAAACGGAGCAAAAGCCATTTGTGAGCTGCTGCGGAGGCAGAGCTGCTGGAGTGGCGCGCCGTGCTCCCAGCTCTGCCCCCAGCACAGCCCCAGCTCCGTGCCGCCGCCCTTCCTGCGAGAAGCCTTTGCTTTTGCCTAAGACAAAGTCTTGGAAAAGCATCGCGGGCGTGCGAGACATCCCGGCCGCTTGTGCGCGTTCCGTGGTGCCCGGGAGCATCCCTGAGGCTGCTCTGGCTGCCGGCTGCATCTCCCTGCGGAGAGCCGCTCTTTCCCTCCAGAAAGCCGCCGTTTCCCTCGCCGACAGCTTGCCTCCCCTCCCCCAGCCCCTTTTCCCTCGCTTTCCGCTCGTTTTCCCTCCCTTCCCTGGCCTTTCACAGCGGGCAGGGGCTGGGCAGAGTGCTGCTAATTGGGGCTGTGCCCCTCGCTGAGCGAGCCCTCGCCTTTCCCCTCGCTCCTGCTGCAGCCTAAGCCGAGCCCGGGGGGGCCGGAGCAGCCTGGGGTGCATGACAAGAAGCGCTCTGGTAACGGGATGCCAGCGGCCTGAGGGAAGGGCAGGAGAGGAGAGAGGCTGCGGGGGGTCAGTGCTGATTCCCGCTGTTCTTGGCGCACAGTGGTGCCAGAGCAGGGCCGATGCTCTGCGGCTGCGAGCAGGTCACCTCAGTGCTCTGTCAGGCATCTATCCCTGTCTGTTCTTGTCTATCCCTCTAGATACCCATCCATCCGTCCATCCATCCATCCATCCATCCATCCATCCATCCATCCATCCATCCATCCATCCACCCCTACGCGTATCCATCCATCCAGACAGAGATAACTCCGTATCTCCCCGACACGGAGCTCTCACAGAGTCCTTGCACTGCCTGCTCAGTGCAAGGGTGGGCACCTCGGTGTGCTGGTGACAGGCGCCAGCCCAGCAGGTCTGCAGCTCCGTGCGGCTGGAAGAAGCTTTTGGGAGCGGGATGCGGGCAGGTTTGGCAGCGGAGCTGGACCCCTGCTCTCCCTGCAGTGGGAATGGTTGGTATCGCCCAGTCCATCACTGGGCAAGCTGGGGCCTGCCCTGTGCTTTAATGAATAGTCATGAGGGACAGAAGGGGTGGGCCCCGTTTTGTTGTTGGATGCAGCGAGTTGACAGAACTAAGGGAGATGAAAAAAGCAAAAGAGCCAACAGACGGCGGCACACGGGTGGCCAGCGCAGCATCCCTGGCGCTGCCCGCCCGGCCCCGCTCCAGCGCTCCTTCCTCCCACCCGCCACCCCACCCCGGCCACCGCCCCGACCCCATGACTCCCGTGGCAGGAGGCTTCCCGGCGCTCCGTGAACCCCGAGACAACTAAAATGCTCTACATCAGCGACCCGATGCAGCATTACACCACGGTAGGTGCTGCTTGCTGTGGACGGGGGTTGCCTTGATGCTCTGCTTAGAATTATCCTCCACCACTGGAGCTGCTCTGGCTCTGCCTGCCCAGCCTGGGTGCTGCTGCCCAGGATGCTCAGGGGTTGTCCCAGTGCACGCCCGTCCCCATCCTGCAGCTGCACGGAGGAGCTGGGGCTGGTCCAGCCCCGCTCATGAGCCACGAGCCGTGTTGGTGCAGGATGCTGCAGCCTTGGTGATCCTCGGTCAATGTTCCTCTTGCTTTGCCGCATCTGGTGCTTGCAGAGCCCAAGGTGTGGTTTGAGCCTCAGGTGCCAGGGGTGCAGGCTCACTTACCTGCATGTGCACGGGTGGGAGGGGTGTCAGCTGGAGCATCCATCCGAGGAACACCTGGAGGTGCTGGACAGCACCGGCACCCCTGTGACCTCCCCAGCCAAGCCCACACCACCAAGCCCTCCCCAGGCAGGCTTCCTTTTCCTGGTGGGAATCCCTGGGAGGGTCAAACGGGTGAAGCAGGACCTCTGCTGCAGGTAACAGGTTCCCAGCCCTGTCCTCAAGCGCTGAGGTTGTTTCCTTAGGGAAGGGGGTTTTGTCTGTGCAGAACAGTCCAGCACAGGCACAGAGGCAGTCGGAGACAGAAGGAAATCACTTCATTCCTGGTTTTTGCCTTAAGTGTGTTGGTACCAAGCCCGTGTGTCCCATTGTCGGGGCTGTTCCGTGGGAGGTCGTTGCTGCAGTTGTGTGAATAATTATCCCTGTGTGTGTAGGTACATATTTACACACACACACACACACAAACACTCCTGCCTTCGATTGGTCTTTTAGGGGAATGTTTCTGTAATTTCATCAGTTTTGAACAGCAAGTCTGTCGTTTTGCCCACGCACCTGACTCTGGATGTCTCTGCCAGCCAATTCCCAAAGCCTGGACTCTCAGGATGCTGCCTCTTGCTTTGTGCAAAGAGCCCAGCTTGGGGCAGCCAGCCTGGCTGGCAGAGGTGATACCCTGGGTCTCCTATCCCACCATTCTTCCCGAGGGAAGGTTTTCTCCCTTGCAGAGCTTGGGATGTTCCGTTCTGTGGTGGTTCCCCATTCACTTGCCCATTTACAGCCACAGGCTTCAGCCATGAATGGTCCTGGCTCTCAGCATGAGAGCAAAACAGCTCAGTCCCGATACTCCTGGATCATCTGGGCTGTGTGCAGCCCCATCCCACAGCAATCCCTTCTTCTCCCTTGCTGCTTTTCTCCTGGCTGATCCCTGAGCTTTGCCGATGCCACCTCATTGCTCCCTGCGGCAGCTGCATTTCCCAGTTGGATGGCAAGAGCTTTCCTAACGCTCCTGTTTTGCCAGAGTTTCTCATAAGTTTTTCTCCAGGTGAAGCCTGGATTAAGGAAAGCTTGGCTTGTCTTTGGCTGGGCTATTTATAGAGCAGTGAGGGGGAATAGAGGGATTTAGACACATATTTTAGGGGAGAAAATGGAAATGGTTGGATGTGTAAAAGCAAGCCAGATCTTGTTCAGCATTCCTCCAGTTAGTCACAGGCTCCAACGACCTTGTGAGAGATGAAGGCAACAGGAGAACTTCCCTGGAGAAGGATGATTGCCTTTAAACCATTCCACATCGTAGAGGGTTGGGTGAGGTTGGGATCCCAAGTTAAAACACGTCTCCTGATTCCTGAGCCGTGAGCCTTGCAGCCCTTTGGAGAAGGCTGAGCCTGCTGGCTGTGCCCATGGCTGCTTCTACAGCTCCTGGCTGCCCAGAGCTGCCCCGGTGGGTGCTGGGGACAGGGACAGTCCCTGCCATGCATGAGGGCAGTCAAGGGGGACTGTGTCTCTGCTCCTGTGCAGGGAGCCAGGATGACACATGGTGATGCACCGGACACCGCGCGTGGTCACCAGCACCGCCACTGCCTCGGGGCTGCAGGGTGAGAGCAACCCCTGATCAACTTGGGAATTGCAGATTTCTGGGGGAAAAAACCATCCCACGTGTTCTGAGAAGCAGTTGTATTTGAGTCGGATTTTCCAATGTAATACTAAGGTCGCTTTAGCCACACGGCTGTTGGGAATGTCGCTGTGCTTGGGCTGTGCCTGCCGGTAAAGGAGCCCCCAGCTCTTATTGGAAGAATCTGACAGTAATTGGTCAGAAGAGGAATAAGGACAAAATTGTAAAAAGTCATGATTTGGTCCAACAGGTCTGGAATAAGAGCCCGGACCTGCCGAAGTGGGTCTGTTCGCCCTGTGATTTCCCTGCAGTGCGCTGCATCGCAGCCGCGTGCTTTGTAGGTTTGAGGTTTTCCCCAAATTAGAGCTGCATCAGGCACTGGGAGCAAACATCCCGCTGGGAAACCAGCTACAAACCACTGCTGGGGGCTGGCTGGCTTAGGGAAGCGCTCCCGGGAGCGGTGTGTGGGTGTGTGTCTGTGACCAGCGAACACATGAGAGACAGGTCGGAAAACAGGACCGAAAACAGGTCGGAAAACAGGACGGCTGCTCGGTATCGCCGTCGCGATGGAGCGATGTCATCGCCAGGGGCTGCTGCTCACCTCGGCAGGGTGGCCTCACCGAGCTGTGACACTCTGGCTGCTGGAAGGGACACCGTGGAGCAGACCCCTGCGTGCGGGACAGGGCTGTCACCCCCCGCCTGCAGAGGGACATCTGCCACACCTGAGCAAACCCCACAACACCCCTGCCCTCTCCCCAGTGTCAGAAACGTGTCTGCCCCGAGGCAGGTGCGCTAGAAATCCGGGATTGTGGCACTTCGCTGCCTCCAGCGAGGATGGAGCAGCACGAGGGGGGCGATTTAAGCACACGGAGTTTATCCCTCGCACAAGTGGTGACCTGTCGGAAAACCCGAGCCACCCGGACCAGCTCCTTTGGCTCCCCTCCTGCACGCTGGCCCTTTAAGGAGGCTGTAACAGGACACCCCAGCCCCGGAGAAAGGTGGCTGAGGTTTCCCTGTCTCTAAACTGGCTGGTGTTTTCTTTTTTCCCTCCTCCCCTTTTCCCTTCCTCCAGTCCCAGTTCAATTTGCTGAACAACAGCATGGATCAGAGCATCGGCAGCAGAGCAGCCTCCACCAGCCCCTACAGCTCCGAGCACACCTCCAATGTCCCAACGCACTCGCCCTACTCGCAGCCCAGCTCTACCTTCGACGCCATGTCCCCGGCTCCCGTCATCCCCTCCAACACCGACTACCCTGGTCCCCACCACTTCGAGGTGACCTTCCAGCAGTCCAGCACCGCCAAGTCAGCCACCTGGACAGTAAGTTTCGTGTCTTCTACCTTGTCTAGGGAGATGCTCAGCACCGCCGATCGCGTCCTCACTGCCGGCACCCAACGCGGCGGCGGTGGGGAGGCTCGCACGGGGCAGATGCGGGATGCGGCCACCACTGATGGGCACGTCACCGGCGCAGGCGGTGGCCTTGGGAAGCAAAGCGTGCTGGAAACATCGGTGCTTGCTTTTCCAGGGGGTTTCTCCCAAAGGGCTGTGAAGCACAGCGGCTGGGATGTCACTTCTCTCGCCACAATTCCCTAAACTGTGGGTAAACGTCCTCCGAAAAGAAATGTCCTGGGGAAGTACCTGCCTTGTTCTCACGGTGCTTCCCGGCGTATTTGCCGGCGGGTGCTGTCAGAGATGAGGCCGTGGGTGAGAGGGATCTCTGCTCGTGTTTCCCAGCTTGGCTGTAAATGCCTGCTTGTCATTTACAGTCCTTCCCCATCCCGTGCTAGAGGAGTTACTTAATCCCTACAAGTCACAGCAAATGACAGAGCGGGTTTTTAAGCGCAGTAGGTTTTGATGCACAGAGACTGCACAGCTCCGTGCTGTCTGCTCGGGAGCCGGGATGCAGCTTTGGTCCACGGCTGCTCCGACCGCCCTCCTCCTGCCCGGCACAGGAGAGCTCTGAGAGCAGGGACCCAAGGACCGGGCAGAGCGCTCGGGGGCTGCTTCGCTTTTTGTGGCAAAAGGTCCTAAATTCGCATTCCTGCTGCTGGCTCAGCGCAGCGTTTTTAAGGAGAGCCGCCACTTGTGGCCGGTGCCGGACGCATTCCCACAGCGGGTGCCTCGGGAGTACCCGGGAGAGCCGCTCGCCACGCTTGAGCCGGGCGGGTTTTCTCCTCCGGGAAGCACTGGCAGAGCAGGAAGGTTGGGATGGGACGGCTGACACACCGCAGGAGCAGCAGTTTCCTCCGGGGCTGCTGTTTGACATTGTCATGGAACGGGCAGAGCAGCCCGGCGTTGTTTAAGCCCCAGTTGCGATAATGACTTTTGTTTGCGGAAGGTGACGTGTTTAATTGCCAAGACAGTCCTTCCTGCGGGAGACTGAAAGCATCCTTGGATGCTGTCGCGCAGGGACACCCCGGGCAGCGGCCGGCGAGATGCTCCCGCTTGTCCTGGGGAGGATGCGGGAGGGGACGGGCTCCGGCAGCTGCCGCAGCGCTGGGGCTGTATCCTGCAGCAGCCAGTGGGTGTGTGGAGTGGGAAAGCAGCAGCGAGCCGGCAGCGATCGGGCATCTGAACGCAGCCGAATTCCCGTCTGGTGCAGCCCAGCAGCTTCCCCGCGGCCGGTGGCTGCAGCTTCCCACAGACCGGGGACTTGGCACAGCGCCGTGGTTAAACACGACCTGCCCTCGTAGGGATGGTTAAGTCTCCACTCTTACCACCGTCTTTCCTTGCGGGATGTTGCTCAGGGATGCATTTCATTAGGAACTGAATAAACCGGAGGTCCTCGGGCAGGATGTGACTCCAGCCCACTCCGACCCCTCCTGGGGGATAACTCAGTTACAGGCAAAGCTGCGCAGGGAAGGGAGGCATTCCTGTTCCATTAAAGCGTCCGAATGGAAACTGAAACAAAGCACTGAAGAGTGTCTTGTCCCGGCGTGCAGGGATGGGGACCAGAACGTGTCCGATGAACGTTTGTTTGCCACTGTCCCCAGCTAGGAGTGCCGGGGGATGGCTTTGGGATGGAACAGACAGCGCAGCAGGGCTCCCCTCCTGAAAGCCATCCCATTGCCCCGGGATCTTCCCACAGTTCTAACTAAAGGCGGTTCAGGCTGTCTCTCATCGCCCTGTGCTGACTGTGCTCCTGGAGCTGCCGTGTCCCACTGGGAGCTCGGCTCACCAGGACAGCACACGGCTGTTTTCCCCAAGCCTTTGAGGGAGATCAGGGCAGGCAGTGCCACACGATGCCCTCCCAGCCTTGGGAGAGCAGCTGGACCAGGGAGCTGCCCAGAGAACATGCTCGCTCCAGAAGTGGCCGGGAGCATCTGCAGAAGATGCACCCACCAGCTGGGGCTGCGAGCCACGGCTGCAAGGAGGGGTCTTGAGAAGGGTCCAGAGTGAGGATGTGAACGTCTGAAGTGACTTGAACACTTGGGAAGGCAGTCAGAGGTGTGTGGCCCTCTGAGCCACGATGCTGGGGTGGCTGCATCCCCCAGAGCAGGTTGGCTGCAGGGCTAGTGCCCACCTGCACTGGAGCTGAGCCTTGTGGGGAGCAGCAGTGGGTTGGTAGCATCTGGCACCCTGGAAAGCCCAGGGGATGTTTCATTTGAAGCAGTGATTCCTGCAGGATTGCCAAGGCAGGTGCAGTGTGTCCGGCTTGCCATGGTGCCACGGTGAGGAATGGTCCTGCTGCAGTGACAGCTGGTGTCACTCCTGGCTGGGACTGTCACAGGCATGGCCAGAGCTGGAAGATGAGATTGCTGCCTTCCTCCCACTCCCCGTGAGCTCTGCAGTGCCACTGCCACACCTGGGGCTTCATCCTGGTTTAACGGGGAGAGGAGCTCAGCAAAACAAATGTGCTCCATGCTGTCAGTGAACACACAAATAACGCTGGGCGAGACAGTGTGAGCCTCCACAAGAGCCAGGAGCACACATGTAAGATAAGGAAAAGCCATTGGCAGATGTAGGCACTTGGGAAGGGAAGGTAAATGTCCAGTCAGGAAGGCTGGGGACAGACAGGGATATGTGACAATGCAGTGATGACCACACTGAGCACAGCAGCACCAACCATCCCGGTGCTCTGCAGGACACGCGTGGTTTGGGGCAGTGCTTGGGAAGGACCAGCCCAGTCTGCTCGTGCTGGGGAAGCCTCATGGCTTTTGGATACGCTGAGCTTCGCTGCACCCAATAATTTATGCCAGGATGGTTGATCAATTTCCACCAAGCACTGACCACAAGCTCGGCAGAGCCAAAATGTTGGGCAGTGTTTTGGAGCTTGCTGCACTGGAAAGAGTCTCAGCTGAAGGTCTCTTGCAGTCTGGGGTTGAATCATGGAGGATCTGGCCACAGAGGAATGGACAGCTGGTGAGCAGTCAGTGCCAAAGCCAATGGTTTGTGTGAGTCACCTTGTCAAACAATTTGACATCATTTTTTGATACAATCACGAGCTTTGGTTGATGGAAGTGTGTAGGCCAATGGCATCCTGATTTTGAAGGGTTTGGACTTGAACCTCTCTGGGAGAGGTGGCATTACCCATTCTCCCTCACTTAGGAGAAGAGGCTCCTAAGGACCACGTGAGCTGGCCACTCTGGACAAATGAGCTGGCCAGGTGCTTGCCAGGGTCACTCAGGGCAGCGAAGTGTCCCCAAGCCCTGCCCACACACACAGTGCTCCTGTCCACCCTCTGCTGACAGAACAGACACGGCTTGGGAGGGAGATGCAGACAAGATGAATGATTTGGAACAGACACCTCATAGAACAACACCAGAGAAATGTTCTGCATGGAAGTTCCCTCCCAGAAGAGCAAGGGGGCTCGATCGTGGTGTGCCCAGGAGATGGTTCTTGATAACAGCCAGCTCTTTAATCTAATAGCACAAGACATAATGAGACCCAGCACTTGGAAGATGAAGCCAGGCAAATTCAGACTAGAAACAAGCTGGATTTTTTTTTTTTTTTTTTTTTTTAGCAGTGAGGATAATTAACCATAGGAACAATTTACCAAGGAATGTATCCAAAGAATACCAGCTCCAGAAGGATTCAAATGAGGAGTCTGCACATCTCTCCAGAGATAAGATGTGCTTTAGCAGAAAACCTTGACTCGATGCAGGAGGAGAAGGAAGGGGTCTGAGGGCAGCAGTGTGGCCAATGGGACCGGAGCATCATCAGCTGCTCTCTCTTGCCTCAAAATGCTGATTTTCTAATTTTAGAAAAGAGGTGAATGGAGAAGGGTGGAGCCTCGGGACTGACATTACCCAGGCGTGCCCTCGCAGAAGGACTCTGGGCAGCGGTGGGTGACACTGAATATCCCAACCCCTGTGCTGAGCACCGCCTGTCACCCCCAGCTCTGGTCGGCAGCAGCCGCGCCGTTCGGTGCTGTGGGAAGCCCTCCAGGCAGCTGCCACCTCCCTTTTCATTTTTAATGGTCTTCTTATCGCAGAGAGCGACGGCCAGATGCCGAAAATAAGGTTTTCCCTGTGGGTTGGAAGCCCCCCTCTGGCAGGCTGCTGCGGCGGGGCGGGCCGAGGAGCGGGAGCTGCGGCACGGCAAGACGGGGCACGCCGGCATCCCGCCCGCCCGCCGGAGCCACCGGGGCTGCGCTGCCCGGAGCTGCCCGGACACGCTGCAGCCGCAGCCCATCGCGGCGGTTTTCTCGCCGCAGCCCCTCGCCACGCCAGCCAGCTGGTAACTGACGGATAATTAGGATTTTTCTCAAGTCGGGCTGGCGGCGGAGCGCGGCTCCCTCCCCGCCGGACGCTGTCACTTGTGCCGGAGCCGCAGAGGCGTTAATGGGGTCTTTGGCCTCCCGCGGCCGGGCTGCAAAGGGACGTGGGGGCTCGGGCCCGCGGTGAAGGGGAGCTGCCCGGGCTCACACGGAGCCCCTGGAGCCGGGGGGAGATGGACGAACCCCCGAACTGAGCAGGCAGGGGGGTCCCTGACACAGGCATGGAGGGTCCGAACCGCAGCCAGGCTCTTGTTGCTGTTTCGGGGAGCAAACGGCCTGCGAGGGAAAGGCTGGACAGGTTCACAGCCAAGGAGAGCTGCTCCTGCTCCCGTGGATGGCTGTCCAGCAGCCACCCACAGCAAACCAATCTGCTTCCCAGCGCTCGGCCTGTGGGAGATGGCAGCAAGGAACTGGTTGCACTTGCTTGATAGATCCTGCAGCTGGAGCATGGGCACTGGGGAGCTGAAATGCTTTCTCTGTCCCCACTGACTGAGGAGAATGGGAGTAACTGGTGTGGTGGGAGGCAGGCTGTCCCTTGCTGGTCGCTGTCTGAGGCTTGTTGGGGTAGAGGCAGATATGAAGAAGAGGGAAAATTCTTCAGGAGCATCTACAGACAAAGAAACCCCTCTGCAAACTCTCTCTGGCACTTTCCCATATCGCAGGGAGGCTGCTGTCCAGCAGCCGTGGCCTGGAGGTGACTGGGGCCGCACACCCTGAGGACAGTCTGAGCAGCTGTGCAGATGAGCGTGGATATTTTTCCATGCCAGAAGCAGGAAAGCAACCTCAGCACCAGCCTGCTCCAGAGCCCATGGCTCCAGAAGCCAACGCTTTGGAGGATTTCCACCAGCTTTCCCAGGGTGTGGATGAGGCTCCAGGAGCTCCAGACACAATGGAATTAAGAAAAAAGGCAAAGGAATTCGGTGTGTGATGTTCCAACACGATCCCGCTATCAGCTCCACTATCTTGAACGTGTCTGGTATGCACAGGTCAAGGGAATGGCTTCCTGGCAGTGCTGCTCCTTTGGGAAGGCAAAGCTCTCCAACAGGAGAGGTGGGAGAGAGTTGGGAGCCCTGATCTCTGGTGCATGGGAGGGGAAAGGATGCTGGTGATCCCTTGGCAAACCCACTCACTGCCCATGCCCACTCCAAGCAGTGGCTGAGAGAGAGCAGAGGAACAGCCTCTCCTGCATGGCACAGCCCTCCTGGGATGCTCCAGAGCCAGTGGTTTCCCCTGAACCCTGCTTTAGCTGTGCTGTTTTTTGCATTTCATTCCCAGCAGCAATTCCCGAGGCCAACACAGCATTCCCTTCCCTTCCCTTCCCTTCCCTTCCCTTCCCTTCCCTTCCCTTCCCTTCCCTCTCCCTGCATCCTTGGCAGTGTGAAGTAACCTCCTTGCTGGGTTTGTGGTTTCCTCTTTGGGTGGGAGGGAGCTCCAGGCTGGCTTGGTCAGGGGATCTGAGCATCTCCCACACAGAGGGAGTCAGACCTACAAGAAGAGATTAAACCCCCAGAGCAGCAGCACTGGCTCAGCAGTGGCTGAGAGAGATCCAGGCTGGAAGTTATTTTAAGGATGTTTTCCCCCTGTGGAAGGCAAGGAGAGAGGACTCCTTTGCGGGTGAACCAAGGGATTTTAATTAGCAGTAATGGCATGCTAATTAAGGTAGAAGAACGCAGGCTGGAGCATTAGCAGCCTCCCCATGCTGCTCTGCCCTGGGCCTCGAGACCTCAGTGGTCTGTAGGACTGGGGCACCTGTGGGTGACAGAAGTCCCCTGCAGCTGACAATGGCTGGGGTGATAGGGGGGCTCTTGTGACCCCCTGTCCTGGGCACAGCTGGTGGTGGCTTGGTGTCACCCCAAGGCATCGCTGCCATGGTGTGGGGACAAGTGGCACAGGGAGGTGGGTGTGTCCCTTATGGCCATCACCCAGATCCATCACCACCATGGTGCAGGGACTGGAGGCACAGGGAGGTGAATTTTGGGGCATCCCTTATGGCCATCACCCCAAACCATTGCTGCTGTGGTGCAGGGACTGGAAGCACAGGGAGATGGGTGTTGGGACATCCCTTAGGGCCATCACCTCAATCCATCGGCACCATGGTGCAGGGAATGGAGATATGGAGAGATGGGGTTTGGGGCATCCCTTATGGCTATCACCCCTATCCATCACCACTGTGGTGCAGGGACTGGAGACAGGGGTCCCAGGGTATCTCTTACAGCCATCCCCAGGGCAGTTTCCCCACTGTCCAGCCCACCTGTGTTCTGGATAGGTACCTCAGACCCCGCCGGACACTCCCCTCCCCTCTCAGCCACCAGTCATACTCAAAGCTGGCTCGTAGTAAATGAGCAACAAAGTAGCTTGGGGAGGAATTTCCAGCTCAGTGAGGAGTTTACAGGCTGGTGATTAAAAAATGGTTATTAAAAAAAAATTAGACAGAGAGAAAAAAAAAAAAAAAAAAAAAAAAATAAGCGGCANNAAAAAAAAAAAAAGAAAAATTAGCTGTGCCGCCGGCACGTCTTCCAGGATCTGTCGTAACAGATTCGTCCGAGCCGGTTAACGGTATTTGCGGTTTGCAAGATGCTACATGTCTGGGGAAGATGACAGACACGTTATTATCACCTCTCGGCTGCGATCTGCCCCAACCTGTCCCAGGATGCAGCTCCGCAGCTGCTTGCCGGGGAGCGCAAGGAAATTAGCAGCCGGAGGCGGCACTTTTCTTCTCCCTGCCTTGCCAGGCCGGTGGCTTTATTGGGGATCCATTGACTGCAGCCCTGGACACGTCTTGAGTAGAGCTAATGAGAAGCCTGGAATGTAGGAGAAGAGGAGGAGGAGGAGGAGGCGGCTGGTAGGGAGGAGGAGGGGGGAAAGGATTTGTGGAAAAAGCAATTGTTGAGCAAATCATTTCCTTCAAGAGGGAAAGGAGGCCTTGGCTGCACCTTTCCCCAACAGGCAAGTCTAGACGCTTCGGTGTCAACAGTTGAAGATAAATAAGATTTTATCGGCTTCAAATCTGTTGGGACACATCCTCCTAGCGGTTCTGCTGCCCAGGGAGGGCCGGGCCAGATGGACTTCGCCAGGAGGTCTTTCCAGGCAGAGGATTCAGGTTATTTTTGGTGTGAGGCTGTCAGCATCCATGAGGAAAACCACCTCTCCCTGCTCATTGCCTGTGTGGGGAGGCAGCATTGGTGGCCTCTGGAACCATCTCCTGGTCCTCTTTCAGGGTGGGCAGAAATGGATGCTGAGACTCCACGTCAACGCTGCGTCCACAAACCATTGTGGGGCATTCGCTCAGTGGAATCTTGTGGTGCCCAGAGCATTTCCTTGGGGCAGCAGCACTGGGATAACCACGGTGAAGCCTCACAGTGGCCGGTGGCACCATGGGGTACCTGGTTTGTGTCCTGTTCCATCCGGCACTGGTGCAGCACAGTCTCATCTCACCCAAAAAGCAGCTGCGTTCCAAACACATCCAAAGACCCTCTGTGGTATCAAGCTCTTGGGGATACAGAACTTAGAGCTGATAGGCTGCTAGGGGTCAAATAATTTGGCTTTTCCATTTTTTGGCTTATTCCTAGAGCTCTGGACAGGCAGCACTGGCAGAAAAGGGACAGAGACAGAGCTGGCACTGCAGTATCAGCCCAGAAGTCGAGGGCAACACTGGAAGCTGCAGGAAATCCCAGAGGAATACAGGTTCTGTGTGTTCCATAGGCTCCAGGGAGACTGTCAGTGCTGCTGCTGCTGCTCTGTGATGGTTGGAGCAACCCAACACCCACAAGCCACAGAAACCTGTTGTGTTCCTCAAACACACAGTGACACCCAATAACAGACACTCTCTGGTGCTTTCCAGGAACAGACACGGAGCTTAGTCTTAATGTCAGCGTGGGGACTGACAGCAGCAGTCCCCAGGGCAGAGCAGGGTCTGGAGACACAGGCAGGAGATGCCCAGGGCAGAACACACCCAGGCTCCTTTGTAGGTCTGAAAGGAATCCTGGAGCTGAGGATGTACCAGGAAGGTACACAGGTGCCCCAAAATGCTGTTCCTACTCCTGACAGCAAGCTGGCAGCAGCTCAAGCGACCCAAGCTTGGCTGTGACCCAGCTGCCACACGTGGCCAGTGCTGAGAGGTCAGTTTGTCCAAACACTGCAGAGGGGCGAGGATGTGAGTGAACAGACCCAGGTTCCCCCCAGTGCAGGTGGCAGGAACACGGCCGTGGCACAGAGAGAGCTGAAGCAGCGGCTGGCCCGGGTTGGATCCCAACATTCCGATCTCTGGGTTCTGTTCTGCCACTGTCTCACGTCACACTTGAGCAGCCTGTGGTGCCTGTGGTCCCTGCAGGGTGCTATGCAGGGTATGGCTGTGCTGGGAGGTACCAGGACCTCGGGTGATGCAGCACAGCCCGGCAGAGATGTGCGTGGGGCAGGCATGTATTATACAGGCTAATCTGTAATTAGCAAATTCAGATAACGGAGCAGAGAGGTGCCTGCCCAGGGACACCGCTCAGCACAGGTTTTGCTGTCCCCTACAGAGAGTGTGCACCGCCAAGATGGGGATGCAGCACAGCTGGGGCTGCAGAACCTCCTGGGATCCCAAAAACACGATGCTGGTTGTCCCGGGGGCCATGAGCAGCCCGGGTGTGCGGCACCAGGAGCGCTCGGCTGGAGACGCGGCACAGAACGGCTCCACACTGAGAGCAATCAGGAGCACGGCCGCCCAGGGCACAGCCTGGACTTTTCTTGCCCAGAATTATCAGCAGGGAGTTCCTTAAAAGAATAGTTTGTTATTGTGGAGGGATCTTTGAAGGCGATCCCGGAGCTGTTGGGACACGATAAGGTTATCAGCGGAGGCAAGTCTGCGCGGAGCGGCCGCCTTCCCCCTGCGGGGCATCACTCTGCTATTTAACAGAGATTTATCCATGTCATAACATGGTATAATGAGAGAATTTGTTACCAAAGAACTTGCCATAATGCACCTCTGCTCTTCCAGAGCAGTTATAGTTCCCAGGCATGTTGAGGGCTGCCCGGGAATGTCTACATGAAAAGATCCTTTGACAGGAGTTGTCAGTAGTTTAACACCTGGCAAGGAAGAGCCCCCTCCAAATAACCCTTGTTTTGCCACGGTGGCTCCTCTAGACGAGGGCATTAAGCCCCATCGTGGTGGGCGAGTGGGTTCCGTGGGCTGTGGCCATGTGGGAGTTTCCTCTCCGGCCAGGCAGAGCCGAGTCACCACATTCTGAGTGGAGCCCACGCTTCCAGCTCGGGCCTGATCCCTGAGGATCGCTGCTGGGGGTGTAGGATCACACTCAAGAAGCTAACCTGGCCATGGAGTCAAGGTGCAGTCAGCATCGTCCGGTATAAGTGCAAGATTTGGGGATTTCAGTAGAAGTTGGTGTTCCCAAGCATCCTCTCTTGTTGGGCAGGTCCGAGCACCAACAAAAACAAGGATCAGTTCTTGTTGTCAGGTTCAAGTTTGTGTCACACCTCTTGGTCACCCCCCTCCAGTTATCACAGCATCTTCCTTCTCCCCCCAGCACTGAGCAGGTTCTGATCTTGGCGAAGTCCATCTGGCCCGGCCCTCCCTGGGCAGCAGAACCGCTAGGAGGATGTGTGCCACCCAGGACACCCCTTGTTGTGCCTCCAGGAGCTGGTACCTGCTGCTGGCCACCACCAGCCCAGTGCTGGAGGAGCCTCTGCCTTTTATGTCTTCCCAGAACGTCCCCAGAGACCACCCAATTGAGACAGACCTGGGAATGGTTTATGTCGTTTGCCCTGTCCCAGTCCTGGTGGTGGGAGCGCCTCGCTCATCCACAGGCAGATCCGCTCCTGCAGCCAGGGCCTTGGGACTGGGACGCACAAATCCTTCCTGCCTGATCCACAGCTGCACTGGGACATGCTCATGGCCAGGAAAAGTGGGGAGTGAGCCATCCATGGCAGCCCCTGAACACCCCCCAGCCCTGTGCTGAGCCCCTGTTTTGGACAGCCCCAGCTCAGGAACCCCCCAGCAGCGGGAGAGCAGAGCCTCCCCTCGGCACACCTGTATTTGGATGGCTCAGGACAAGCTTTAACATCCCCACAAACGCTCTGCACGATGGTATTTTTTTGGCACCGGGAGCTGTGTTGTGGGGATGAGATAAAATACCTGGAGCAGGAACATGCCCTGCCATGCAGGGACGGGCTGCTCTGAGCACAGGGGTGGGCTGGTGTATAGCAAACACATTCCTTGCGAGATGGAAAACAGCATGGCACAGCTGAGGTGGAAGGGAATTGCACATCCCCGCACCTGGGCAGTTCCTGGAAGGTGAAGGACAAGTTCTCCTTCCCCAGCCCTGCTCTGGAGGGGCACATGCTGCAGCCTCCAGAGCTTCCCCCATCCAAGGGTCTTCTGAGATAAGTTTGCCACTGAGCAAACCCCACACGAGAGGGGGAGTTTGGTGGCCACAAACCATTTTCTACTCAGCAGTGACTGTGGGCACTGCCTCCATCTGCCACACAGCATCCTCCACCCACGGCCAGCCTGGGCAGTGGTCCCCATCATGTCCCCACCCTGTCCCTTCCATGAACCACTGCTGCTGCAAAGGATTGAGTCAGGATCAGGACAAACCCATCTGTGTCAGAATTAAACTCCCAGGTCCTGCTTAATGAGCTGTGACACTGCTAATGACAGCAAACACGATTTCCTCAGTCTGTGGTGCGTCAGTGCCCTCGGTGCTCCCAGCCCTTGGTGACGAGCTGTGTGTGAGAACAGACTTGGGAATGTTTTCCAACGGGCTGGGCCATGCAGGAACGAGGGCTCTGCTGATTTTCAGTGAGATTCCCTCTGCCTCAGTGCAGCAGTGCCCCAGCTCTGCCAGAGCCCTTGCCCATATGGGAAACCCTTCCCCGCCCCAGGACACGGCCTTATCTGGTTTATGTGGAGAGCAGATACCGCACAGTGTGGGTGAAATGGTCAGATTTCAGTATTTCCAGGGGAAAGGGAAGAGAAGGAACCCTGCCTTTACACCAGAGCAGCAGAGGAAGCCGAGGGTGGCCAGGGGAGCACCCTCCACCCCACCAGTGATGCTCACCTGAGGGATGTCTCCTCTGTTGCTGTTGTACCATGGTGGGAGAAAAATATGACACGAAGTCCAGGTTCAGAGGGAATAGAAAGGCGAAGTTTTTTAATTAATTGCTGACAGGCTTATATACCGTGGTTTGCAAAGATGGCATCAGATCACCGGTCATTGATCATCCGCCTCCCACACCGGTTGGCTAAAACCCACAACACCCATCCCAAAATATTCCTCAGTCAATATCATAACAATGCCACATAACACCTTGCACCTGCAAGATAAAGGGATTGGTTTACAAAAACCGTGGCACTGTTTTTCACAGCTTCTGTGAGAAAAGCAGAGCTCTCACAGAATAATGCAGAAAGCTGGAAAATTTCTCTGCTGAAAGCTTTTCAGCATTCACACTCCTCTTTTCCAGTACTCCCCGCTGCTGAAGAAGCTCTACTGTCAGATTGCCAAGACATGCCCCATCCAGATCAAGGTGTCCACCTCGCCGCCCCCGGGCACCATCATCCGGGCCATGCCCGTCTACAAGAAGGCAGAGCACGTCACCGAGGTGGTGAAGCGCTGCCCCAACCACGAGCTCGGCCGCGACTTCAACGACGGTGAGGGCTCCGAGCTGCCCCCGTGTCCCTCATGCCGCAGCCCTCAGGATGAGCACCCTGGGCAGCCACGGCTCTGACGGGAGGTTTGCCTTGCAGGCCAGTCAGCCCCCGCCAGCCACCTCATCCGGGTGGAAGGCAACAACCTGTCCCAGTATGTGGATGACCCGGTGACGGGACGGCAGAGCGTGATGGTGCCCTACGAGCCCCCGCAGGTACCCAGCTGCTGGCGGCGGGGGAAGGACCAGCTCCTGCCTCCCCAGTTTGGGCTGCTCAGCATGGGGCAAGGGGTCCAAGTGTCCCCCTTGCCCTGGCACATCTAAGACCACTCCCTGCTCGCCCCCGGTACTGGTGGCAGCTGCACCCCAGCACCTGCAGCTCCCAGCCCTGTGAAGCATCCCAGAGCAGCCTGGAAGTGGGGTGTAATGGGATACCCCCTCCAGCCCTTCCCTGGGTGCCCCCACAGTCCGGGTTCAGTCCCCTCTTTCCCGCTGGGACCATCCCCACACCATTGCTGGTGCTCCCCTGATCATCCTGCCAAGGCACCAGCCCTGTGCCAGAGGGGCCAGCCCTGGTTCTTCACTCCCTGGGGGTCCGAGCCTGCCTCCCCTCCTCTTCTTCACTCCCTGGGAGTCCCAGCCTGCCTCCCCTCCTCTTCTTCACTCCCCGGGGGTCCCAGCCTGCCTCCCCCCATCACTTCCCGCTCAGCACCTGCTCTCCCCTCCCGGGCAGGTGGGGACCGAGTTCACCACCATCCTGTACAACTTCATGTGCAACAGCAGCTGCGTAGGAGGGATGAACAGAAGGCCCATCCTCATCATCATCACCCTGGAGACCAGAGAGTGAGTGGCTGTGGGAGCAGGGATGGGCATTCCTCCTACCGCGGGAGGGCAGGGGAAGGAACCCTCCCCTGCAGGCAGCAGCCCCAGGGGACGGGATGGGGCAGCCCCAGGGGACGGGATGGGGCAGCCCCAGGGAACGAGATGGGGCAGGTCCAGCTCGCTGCACAGGAATGCTCCCCTCTGCCAGCTTGGAAAAGGGCTGGCACCGAGGGACCAGGCACCAAGCCCAGCAGCCGGAGCTTTCCTCTGCCCCAGGAGCCGGCTGCTCTGCTGCTCCCCGAGGGTCGCTGATCTGGTCCTGTCTGGGCTGAGTCCCAGTGCCCTTCCCGAGGGGCTGCAGGGCCACTGATGGCTGTGCTCTCCCAGCGGCCAGGTCCTGGGGAGGAGATCCTTCGAGGGGCGGATCTGTGCCTGTCCCGGCAGGGACCGGAAAGCCGACGAGGATCATTTCCGAGAGCAGCAAGCCCTGAACGAGAGCGCGGCCAAGAACGGCAACGCCAACAAGCGCAGTGAGTCCCCTGACAGGGGGTGGGGGGCTCAGGGCACCCGAAACCCCTGCACTCCCGAAGTTTGGGCTCAAATCCATACGCAGGGGTGATGCTTTGACCTTTCTTCACTAAATCCCAGGAGTCGGAGCCCGCCCCTCTCCTTGCAGAGCCCGGAGATGCCTGTGCGCGGCTCTCATGGCCAGATGTATTTATTCATTATTGTCAATAACAAAGGGACGATCCCACGCCCGGCCCCAAGGAAATGGTTTCAGCATCCTGCACGACCCGAGCTGCTCCCTGCCGTGTCCTGTCTCCCAGGACTCCACCAATTCTCTTCCTTTCTCCTTTCCAGCGTTCAAGCAGAGCCCCCAGGGCATCCCAGCGCTGGGGACCGGCGTTAAGAAACGGAGGCACGGAGAGGAGGAGATGTACTACGTGCCTGTAAGTGCGGGGGAGCTGCAGCGGGGTCAGAACTCGGCTTGGGACGGCGGTGGCACCGTCCCCTGTGCCAGAAGCACCTTGGGGAGGGGATGTCGGGCAGGTTGGGGCTGCACGGGCTCCTGTGAGACAGCAGGGCCTTGAATAGGAGCAAAAGCATCCATGTGTGCACGTGTCCAAGAGATTCCTGCATCCCGAACAGTCCCCGGCCTCAGGGACAGTCTGTCTGGGTGGAAAAGAGGGAGCGTAAGGTGGGGTGGGAATAAAGCAAAGTCCTGGTGCCTCCTCCAGGTTCGAGGCCGGGAGAACTTTGAGATCCTGATGAAGATAAAGGAGAGCCTGGAGCTGGTGGAGCTGGTCCCACAGCAGCTGGTGGATTCCTACCGGCAGCAGCAGCAGCAGCTCCTGCAGAGGCAGTGAGTCCTGCCACAGCCCCCGAGACCCCCAAAGTCCCTGAGACCCTCACAGCCAGAGACCCTCACAGTCCCTGAGACCCCTGCAGTTCCTGAAACCCCCCCA
>VXAC01005227.1:139780-152351 GCA_013399225.1 Rhipidura dahli | reverse complement strand
CTGAAACCCCCCCAGTCCCTGAGACTTCCCCCAATCCCCCAGGCCCCTGCAGCCCCTCAAGGACCCACAGTCCTTGAGACCTCCACTGTCACTGAGACCCCCACAGTCCCTAAGATCCCCACAGGCACTGAGACCCCCACAGTCCCCCAGAGTCCTGTAGCCCCTCAAGACCCCTGCAGCTGCTGAGACCCCCACAGTCCCCCAGAGCCCTGCAGCCCCTCAAGGCCCCCACAGCCCCTGAGCACCCTTGGCAGGGAGGTCTTTTGGGCTGGAGGGGAGCTCCAGGCCAGAGCAGGGCAGCTCCATCCACCCATCCCAGTCTGACCAGTGTNGCAGCAGCAGCAGCTCCTGCAGAGGCAGTGAGTCCTGCCACAGCCCCCGAGACCCCCAAAGTCCCTGAGACCCTCACAGCCAGAGACCCTCACAGTCCCNAGACCCCTGCAGCTGCTGAGACCCCCACAGTCCCCCAGAGCCCTGCAGCCCCTCAAGGCCCCCACAGCCCCTGAGCACCCTTGGCAGGGAGGTCTTTTGGGCTGGAGGGGAGCTCCAGGCCAGAGCAGGGCAGCTCCATCCACCCATCCCAGTCTGACCAGTGTGTTCCCTGCCCAAACAGGAGCCAGCTGCAGACACCTTCCTCCTACGGCCCTGTCCTTTCCCCCATGAACAAAGTCCACGGTGGAGGAATCAACAAGCTGCCATCTGTGAACCAGCTGGTGGGGCAGCCTGCCCAGCACGGCTCCGGTTCTGCACCCAGCCTGGGCCCCATGGGTACGTCCTCCATCACCAGGCCGGGCACAGGGCCCTCCCTGCCCAGGCAGTGCAGGGTTATCAGGTCTGGGTGGTGTCTAAGGGGTGCATTTGTTGCCCCTGTCCAGGGCCTGGAATGCTGAACAGCCACCCCATGCAGCCCAATGGAGAAATGAACGGGGGCCACTCGTCCCAGTCCATGGTGTCGGGGTCACACTGCACCCCCCCGCCGCCCTACAACCCCGACCCCAGCCTCGTCAGGTAAGGAAGGCGCCCGCTGCCCCGTCTGTCTCATCCTCTGTTCCTTGCTGTGTCCCTCGCTCTAACTTTCCCATCTGTCTGGCAACTGGTCAACTGGCCACTGGCCCCAACTGAGAAATCACTGCTCCGAAATCACAGACTGTTCCTCTCACCTCAGCCACCAGCTGCCGACCAGCCAGAAGCCCCCACTGTCCTCGTACATCTCCCTGGGAATCCATCCCTGATCAATTAGAAATTAAGTGCATCCAAACAAGGGTCTTGCCCTACATGTCCACTGGCATGTAGCTTCGTGAGCTTCCCCCTTCCCCTTCCTTCCAGCAACACCTGGAAATGGGTCCATGTGGCTTATTTCCATCAGGAATGCATGAACAGCTCTGCAGATTTTTAATGTTTTGGCCTTTAAAAAGACCATGGATGTTTTCACAGACCCCGGGCCAGCATCCACACAGGGCAGAGCCTGGGGCGTGCCCTGATCCCCCCTCCCCAGTAGCTCGAGCTCCCTCATGTTATGATTTCCTGAGCTAAAATCTCAGATGATCAGGAGAAAAACATCTGGAGTTTTAGGAATGAACATACCCCAACACGTTACTTTGACCTTAGTGGCAGTGGAGCTCTCCACATCCCCCACCCGACACGGTCTGTCCCACAGAGCTGGGACACAGCTGTTGTTCATGAGAACTTAATGCCACTTTATTTTCCAAACTCTCTCTGCAGTTTTTTAACAGGATTGGGGTGTCCAAACTGCATCGACTATTTCACCTCACAAGGGTTACAGAATATTTACCACCTGCAGAACCTATCCATAGAGGTAAATGCTTTGGGGAGATCTGTTCTTACCACTTGTTTCCAGCAGCTGTTGGTCTGAAAAGCAAAACCAAAACTGTTTTGGAGAAAGGGAAAGCTGTGCCTCAACCCCTCACACAGAACGTGTGCTCCCAGGATTGATACCTCTCATTCCTGCCCCCTTGATGGTCCTTCAGAGGTAGTGATAGCTCAGGCCTTGGTAGAAACCACAACCAGTCTCAAAAAACACATCCAATTTCAGCTGCTTCCTCCAGACTCTCAGAAACAACAGAGATCAAAGATCCCTGGGCCAGAGCTCAGGGAGATTTTCCACCTATCACGGAGAACACAGCTGAGGTGCTCAGCAGAACACCCCAAATCCCGTGGAGCCAGCAGGGACACCCCACTGCAGCGCAGGGAGGTTTAACCTGGTCTCACCCCTTCCCCTGCTAATCTTTAAGATGAAAGAGGCTGAAATAAAGGAGTTGAGCCCAGGGCATTTTTATTAAGGGAAGTCTGGAATGAAATAGCCCAGGTCAGGCAAAAGCTGTCAGAAAAAGCATGGAAGGGATGCTGGAGGTACCTGTGTGTGCCCAGAGCAACAGCCTCTGCTGCTGCCACACTGTGGTGCTGGTACCAGGAGTAGCATCAGAGCCGGGGCTTCCCCAGCCTGTCAGGGGAACAAGAAAAAGGAAAACAAAAAATAATCCTGTACCCTTTGAGCCGTGGCAAGCCCTGTAAATCCTGGAGTTGGTGTTTTGGCTGAGACAGAGCTCCTGCCCGACCCTCTTTTGCCCCAGGCAGGCGTAGCAGTGTCTCTACCTGGCACCTACAACGTTCCACAGGAGAGATGATGATTTGTCACTGGTGGCTGGGGCCAGTTGTGTAACCTGAGCCTGGTTTTGGACCATTTGCTGAACTAACTCTGTGACCATCTGCCAGCTGTCTGGGGAAACGTTTAGGAATGGCCAAAACCTGTGTCAGGGCAGAGCTGTGTGTGTGTGTGAGTCGGCATTTGTAGCTACTAATTGCATACTCGCTCTCTGCTCCAGTTAACGCTCCCCTGAATCTCTGTGTTGGCATTAACCCGGATCCCTGGCAGCTCCCTGCTGTGCTGGTCTCTGTGCAGGCTCAGGTCCCCTGTGTGAGGTCACCCACGTCTCCTGGCTTTGTAAGAGCTGCTGTCACCCACCTCAGAGCTCGAGGCAGCTGCTGCTCCAGCCTCCCAGGCCAGGACCAGAGCAGAGGCCATCCCAAGTGCACAGGCACAAGGATGCTCTACACGCTGCTCTGCCACCTGTGTCCGAGGGGAATGATCCCTTCCTTCCCTCCCATTTCCACATCGGTTTGATGTGCACTCCTGCCAAAACAACAACAAAAAGTCTCCAACCTGCAAAGCGGCGGTGGAGTAACTGGGTTACAAATGGGAAATAACCCAGGGGATGATGGACCCATGGCCATGGTGGGTGGTCCAGCCCTGCTCCGTTGGGCATCATGCCCCCAAAAGCACGACCTGGGGGTCCTGCTGGTACAGTCCCACATCTGGCAGCCGTGCCTCAGCGGTGCTGTCCTTGCAGGATCTCGGAGCACTGAAGATCCCGGAGCAGTACCGGATGATCATCTGGCGGGGCCTGCAGGAGCTCAAGCAGAGCCACGACTACGGAGCCCAGCAGCTGATCCGCTCCAGCAGCAACGCCTCCACCATCTCCATCGGCAGCTCGGGCGAGCTGCAGCGGCAGCGGGTGATGGAGGCCGTGCACTTCCGCGTGCGCCACACCATCACCATCCCCAACCGCGGCGCGGCCGACGACTGGGCCGACTTCGGCTTCGACCTCCCGGACTGCAAATCCCGCAAACAGTCCATAAAGGAGGAGTTCACGGAGGGAGAGATCAACTGAGGGGCTCCAGAGGTGGCAGTGAGACACCGGGGTGGGGGGGGTGACAAACTTCCCCTCCCGCCTTGAAATGTGTTTGCAGCCTTGGGCACCTGGAGAAGTTTAGTTTTGTTATCCAGGGGAACTGCAGGCCCTGAGCCAGGCAGGAGGTGCCTGCCCTGGGGAGGAAACTAGAGGTGAGGAGGAGGAGGAGAGAAGGAGGAAGAAAAGGAGGAGGGCAGCCGAGCCAGCTCAGCAGCCAGAGCAGGATTTCTGCCTGCCTGTGGCATGGGAGGCACGGGCCGGTTTGTGTTTTCCTGGAGCATCCCTGCCTCCAGCAGTGTAAGGATGGCACATTTTTCTCATCCCTGCTCATCATCCGTGTTCTCCGTGGTGTCCCAAACTGAGAGGGCTTTGTCACTGCGACACGGACTCAGCCCTGACCTGTGCAGGCATCGCCAGGGACTGGTGTGAAGCCACATCCTGCTTTTCCATGGACTGCCAAATGCACCCCTTCCCTCAGCCCTCTGTAGAGCAAGAGAGAACCCGTTTGTCTGTTCCCGATGTGTTCTTGTACTTAAACGTTGGTGTATATAAACAGAATGTACATACAGTAAACTCATCGTGCTGTAAGGAGAAAGATTTATTTTCATGTAAGCTATAAAAATTGATACTGACTCCTGAGACACCGCAGTGTCAAGTAAATTAATTTCATGTTGTAGCATGTAAACATGCAGAGAACCCTGTCTCCAGTCTTATCTATTCAAAACTCAGTTTTCTTCCTCCCATGAATCTCTTGCATGCAGCTGTGGAGGAGGGGGAAAGCCAGTGATTGTCCTGGGAGGTCAGAGGTCTGGATAATCCCTCCCTGCTCCCTTGGGGAGTTTTGTTGACAAGTCAGACCTAACAAGCTGGAATGCCATGGTGTAAATTCCATCTTTTTGGAGCACAGCATGGACTGGGTGACCAGTTCTGTTCTGTTCCTGGTCACTTTTCCCAGCTGTAATTTCTCTGTTGATTCAGACAGGCAAAAAAAAGCCTTCACAGAAAGCAAGGACACAAATAGGTGTGTTCCCTGCCTGAATGTTCATTCCCTTCAGATTCGGGAAGGCAATGTCCCACAACAGGTCTTGGAAAAGCACTGCAAGTCACAGGAGATGCTGCATCTGCCCCCTCAGCCCTGGTCACTCGAGATTTTGGGCAGCCTGAGGGAACCTGCACAGAGATGATGCCACCCAGCACATCCCCACTGCTGCACTCTCCCTCTGGAGGCCTCCAAAGGCAGCCCTGCACCTTCATCCCATCACCCCCAGGCTGGGCAAGGGGCTGGATACCCTTCCCAAAGCCCTGGACCCTCTCAGCAAGAGCAGAAGAACAGCTCAAGTGCCACCAGGGCTCACCTGAGATGTGACTTCTCCTCCCTCTCCAAGGGGGACAGGGGTGTGACCACTGGATGTGCTGCACCCACAGCCCTGGGCCCGGACCCTGCTCCAAGGTCCTGTCTGGGTGTCCCACAGCAGCTCCCAGCCTGCAGCACCCACAGGTGACCTCAGGTCCCTCCTTCCTCTCTCTCGGGTGCTGGTGAGCCCATCCCTGGTGCAGTCACCATTTCTGAGGCCATCCCAGCCCTCACACTGCCAGGACTGGGAACCTGACTCCTTTGGGATTGGGAGCCTGACTCCTTTGGGATTGGGAACTCCCCTGGTGTGGCTGACAGCAAACCTGCGGCCCCAGAAAACAGCTCAGTAAAGCATTTTAATGCTTTAAAACTTTTGCAACAACCACTCCTGTTTCCAGTGTTCCTGGGGCTGTTCCTGGCAGTATTCATGGATCACTGGTAGGAATTACATTTTTTGTAATGTTATCTTTGGAAAATGTGTTATTTTTATAGACATGATTTCCCATTTGTTTTGGTTTAGGTTTTGTGGGTTTTTTTGTTTTGGGGGTTTTTTTTTGTTTGTTTGTTTGTTTTTGGTTTTTTGTAACACAATAAAATCACTTGTGGGAATTGCTGCATGTGACAATTAAAACTGGACAGGAAGTCCTAACCAACTAACACTTCACCTGTAGGATCTCAAAGCTGCTGAAACCAAAAAGAAACCCACTAGTGAGTACTAAACTGCTACAGCGAGCACAGAGAGGCCTCTGGATACATAAAACTCTTTTTTTCCCCTCAATAAATGGCTAAAAAATAGTGAACGAAATGGAGAACAAGCATTAAGACACAGTTTTGCAGAGCTTGGAAAATTACAGTTAAAAACAATTTCCCAAAGAGAAAGCAAATGTCACCACTATTTCTAGTTTTAGGAGTATATATTCCATAGGTAGGAACTGGAAATTGCCTGAACTAAAGGCTCTTGCAAGAAGTTTATGAACTAAGACCTTGAAACAGAAAGAGGCAAGAATAATGTTGTAATTCAGTAAAAATACAATAAAAAAGCTTTCAAAAGATCTTGAACACTGGCATGTGACAGCCAGACAGGCACAGTCAGAGCCACACACCTGCAGAGAGCTCCACACATGACAAAGGCCCAAAGCTCCTGGCAGAGTCACCAACTGGCCTGTGGCTCTGCCTTCTCCTGGGCTCTGTGTCCCAAACAGGATCATGGAACCCCAAACTGGTTTGGGTCGAAAGGAACCTTAAAGCTCATCCAGTTCCACCCCCTGACCATGAGCAGGGACACCTTCCACAATCCCAGCTCGCTCCAAGCCCCGTCTGACCCAGCCTCGGACACTTTCAGGGATGGGGCAACCACGGTTCCTCTGGGAAATCCATTCCAGCCCCTCACCACCCTCAAAGGTAAGAATTTCTTCCATATATCCAATCCAAACATACTCACAGACCAGACGCTCCTGGTTTTTTCTGAGTATTATGTGACACAGCTGGGAAGGCACCTGCTTGTGGCCTCTCCTCCAGGCAGACAGTGGCCATTCCCTCTCCAAGGGGAGACTTCTCCCTCATCCCAGCTGTTGGTGGTCCTACACCACCCTGCCTGGCCCAAGGAGCATGGCTCTTCTCCTGGGAAAACAGAGCTCCATGGCCAGCAGCACTCTCCAGGAGGAAAAGCCACCTGGATGAAACCATGTGGAATGTCTTGCTGACATGGTGGGAATCCTGCATCGCCCCACCACTGAGTGCTCCCGGTTCACAAGTGCCTCTGTCTGCTGGGCATTCCCAGTGGGAACATCAAAACCTCCATCCAGGCTTACACTGAGGCCGCTAGGTGGGAATTCCTCCCCGTGTCCCAGCTGAGGGGTTGTCACACGACCTCAGCCTTGACTCATGCCGGATCCGTGGCACCGCTGCCCAAGCCCACGGCAGATCCCTTCCTCCAGGACTGCTCAGCCGCTGCAGCCACCTGGATTGTCCACAGGAATTGCTCCTTGGTGATCACAGGGGGCTCCTGGCCTGTGGGACAAGAACAAAAATGCTGCATGGAACCTACGGTCCCCTGTGAGCACAGATCCCACTACAGCAGCTCCCAGCACTGGGGCCACAGGATTTAAAACACCTCAGCCCCCTCCTCCTGCTCTGTCAGTGCAGCCACAACAGCTGAAATGCTGTTGAACAAAAATCTCTTGGACCAGACCATTTTTAAGGTCTCTCCCTACCCAACCCACTCCATGAATGTGCAATTTTTATCCCTTCTGGGCAGCTAGGACTCCAGCTGAGGATCTCTTGGCTGTCACAAACAGCTGTTTCATCACAAAAGACAGTGAGGCCCAAGGCAATTTCCCCTCTCAACTCTCATTTTTTCCCAGGACAGTTTCAGATCATCATCCCACCCATCTCCATGACCTGACACAGTGCATATCCCAACAAAGGCAATCCAGAGCAACACCAGCCATCAATTTAAGTCTTGTCCCACCTTTCAGGGCTCTCAGGAAGTGCCAGAAGAGCTCCCTGCGTGCGTCTCTGTAGCGCTCAGCTTGGGTTTGGGGACAGATGGACACAGAAGTCCCGCGCTCCGTGATGCCCAGGGGGTTCTGGTTGTCCACCCTTAACATCCCTTGAGACCTGTGAATCTGAGGGAAGGAGCAAAACAGGGAAGAAAGAACATCTTTAAGTTATCATACTTTCGATCTCACACACATGGCCAGGTTAGAAAAGCCCTGGTGTGTAAAACCAAGACAAAAGTAGGTTCTGCAATGAGGAGTCACACCTGCCCCAGCCCTGGTGTGGCTCAAACACAACAGAAACACTAGGGATGTGCTGTAGTACAGTGTGATACCACCTAAGTGATACCTCACCTGAACAAAGCCCCCTTTCTAAGTGTTTAACAGAAATCCCTTCCCAAAACCAGCCCCCACAGCTGTAATTATTCACAACTGTAGGAATTTACACTTTAATATGCAGAACTCCTGCTACACACCTGAAACCACCCTGGAAAGGACAAAGGAAATCTGCACACTTTCAACCTTGGGAGGTCTGACACCAGTTTCTGCTCAGCTATGATTCATGCAGCTCATAACAAGACAGAATGCATGGAACAGAGGGAAAATTTGGGTGAGAAAAGAGAAAGTAGATTGTAGATTGAAAAAGGACAAGAAGCCACTGCTGCTGAGGCAACAGCCCAACAACCAGATGTGGCACTCAGAGTTCTGCCCTGGGTGACAAGGTGGGGATTACTAACAGGTTGGATTTGACGATCCTGAAGGTCTTTTCTAACCTCAGTAATTCTGTCATAGAGGGGTTTTGGGAAATGTGCTGCAGGCACACTCAGAGGGGAGAACTTGTGCTGGGCTGTGGAGTCAAAACAGACTTGACTCAGCAGCAGGACCCCACCTCCAGCCGCTGGTCACAGCTCCTGGTGCAGTGCTGGCTGACATCCAGAGTGACAATGGCTCCGCTGGGGAACTTCATGCTGATGGTGACCGTGTCCACGTCCCTCAGGCAGCCCATCTATGGGGACAAAACAGGCCTGGCTCACCCCAGGAACAGCACAGCAGCACATTCCACAGCTACAAACTGCTCTTCTTCAGGAGGTGACACTGGCTTCGTGGCACCTTCCCACAGGACACACTGGTGACAGCACTCCAGCTGCTTCACCAGCATTCCTGGTGGAACAGGGGCAGCTCTGCAGGAACACACAGCCCCGGGCCCAACTCCACCTTCCCAGCCTGCAGCTCTCCCTAACGAGGGCACCCACCTCTGCTTCCAGGATCAGGCAACTTCCAGCATTGCTGGAGCGAGGCAGAGGGTATAGAACCCTCCTGGAGGGCTCGTGTTTGCTGCTTTTCAGTGCTGTGCCACAGAGGAGAGCATTGCAACCTGCTCCTCCTCACCCCAGCCAGCAAGCTTGGCAGCTGCTGCAATTACCTTAATTAAAACTCTGCATTTCCATTTTAAAAATGGCATCTTCCACCTTTTATGGTCCATTTAAATGAGTGTGGTAACCCAAAGCATGCCAGTCAGCCCGACACGACCCTGAGCAAACACACAGCTTTGTGCAGGGAAGGGCCAGAGAAAGCAGAGAATGAACATTTCATTGGCATTCTTGTGATCTCAGAGCTTTTCTCAGTATTTTCTGCACTCTGGTTCCAAACCTGGTGTCTTGCAGAGTAATGTTCAATGGTAACTCCACAGCAACTGCTTCACATCAGCAGGAGATTCACCAGATTCAGACACCCTCACCAAATACCCCCGAGGAACCTGTTTCACCAGCCTGTTTTTTCAACTGCTCCACGATGGAACAATTCTCATGGCTACCATGCTCTTTGTTCCCTCTTTCTTCCCAATTTTAATGATCAAGTTCAGAGGTACCCAATAAACCACCAAAAGACTCATTCTTACCTGCACAGAAGGCATGGCCCAGGGAAAATACTGTGTCTGGCACACTCTCTCCCAACAACAAATTGATAATATCTATGTCATGCACGGCAGTGTTGTAAAAAATTCCACCTGGGAGAACCAAAACTGAGAGTTAAGGTCTCCACATTGAAACCCACAGCCAATGTACATTTCTGAGCTGCACAGGGACGGTATAAAAAGCCCCCACAGTGAAGAAACTAACACTAAAAGGACAAAAAAAAAAAAAAAAAAGCACAGAGATAAAGTTTGGTAAAGAAAACACTCCTCTAAAAAGCCCCATGGATCTTAAGGCTACACAAACTCAGGGGAATTCCCACAGAACACACAGCGAGAGACATTTCCAGGCTGGGTTGGTTGAACACGGCTTGGAGCAGCCTGGTCTGGTGGAAAGTGTCTCTGCCCATTGCAGCGGGTGGAACAGATGAGCTTTAAGGTCCTTTCCCACCCAAGTGTCTCCAATTCAAGCCCAGACTCTTCAGCAGGAAGCTGCTGGGTACCTGAGGCTTTCAGGAGGCTCAGAGAGGCTGCTGGATAGAGGCTGCTGATGGTGGATATCCAGGGATCCTGCCCAGTGCCCGGCTGTCCCGCACCTTCTTGGACAAGAACTGCAGGGCTGGGTCAAAGCGCCTTGCAAGAGAAAAAAGGGATGAGGTGAAACCAAGCTGATTTGAGGACAAGGTCAGGAAATCCTGAGGAATCAGTGCTGCTTCCAGACATGTGATTTTATCAAGAATAAATCAGAGGGAAACTGCTGGTCTTACTTGTAGAACCTGTACACGAGTGGCCTCCCACACCTGTCGGCCTCATCAAAACAGGCTTCAGCTGCCTGCCTGTCCACACTGGGCAGCCCCTCGCAGAACACACCTTTACCTGTGCAAAATGGGACACACGTAGGGCTCAGGGGAGACACAGCTGCACAAAACACCTTGATCTTGCAGTAATGTACACAGCTCATTTCATTTCCCGGTTTTGATGGCATTTACTCCCTTCTGCCTGCCTGCTGTGGTTTCTTTCTGCTGTCCCAGACCCCAAGAGTGGGACTGTTTGGTGACAGCTTTTCTGCGAGTCCTGGTAGGATTTCAAGATGAGATACTGCCCAGTCATACTGGGATCATCACAGCACAAACGCCACTCGTGTCCAGCCATTAAGATCAGCAGGGATTTCAATCATTTTAATTACACAATTAGAGAGTCTGCACAGCTCTGGGGCTGCTGCTGAGACACAAACACACTCACAAGTGCACAACAACAGGCACAGGGAAAAGCTGAACGTGCAGCTGCTCCTCTTACCTGCTCGTAAGACATCTCTTACCATCTCAGGGGCTTTGGCAGGTGGGGAACAAATAATGGCTCCAGAGACCCTGCAGCAATCAAGAGAGATCTTCAGTGAGGATGAGGTTTTCACTACATCGAACAATGCTCAAAAGCTCCTTTTGGTTACAGTTAAAAAAGCCTAAAACCCCATCCAGCTGGGTTATAAAAGGAACTCTGTGCCTGCTTCGAGGATGAAATATTGAGTGACACACATAGGTTAAAATCACAAGTGGTACAAAGGAATTGCACTGCTTTTCCTGCATCTTAAAGGAGAAAGTTTTTTAAAGGTGTCCTTTAAAAAGGAGTTAAATCCTGTCAGTTAACACACACACAGAAATCCAAACCAATCACGTGGTGGAGTTGCTGAACAAGTGATTGATGTGATTCTTTACTTCCTAGTATCAAATCAGTCTTTCCTAAATGCTCTGCCTTTTGCTCCTGCAGTATTTAAGACACAAATTTTAGACCTGGCTGCAACAACATTACTGAAGTGATGTTACAATTGTTCAGCTCAACTGTAAAGCAAAACGCCACAATCCTCCCTATTTACACCAACCCTTACTTATCTCTGAGAGTTCCACGAGCCACCAAACTCAGCCAGCTGCTCTGAGACAGGAGAACTGGCAGGCAGCAGGGAAGGTGCCATTTATTGTTGTTCTCTGGGAATGGAGGAAAATGGGGTTTTCTACATTTCTTAACAAAACCGTCTGTAACTAAACACCTGCAGGTTTCCATCAACCCGAGGATGTGAGTTCAGTTAAGCTTCTCAGAGACTCCTCAACAACCCGTGGTGGGTAGGTGACAAAAGGACCCCTCACTGGGCCAGAGGCACAGTGTGGGGCTGCTACAGAGTTTTCCAGAGAGGGAGGCAAGATCTTTATGGATCCCCCCACCCGAGCAGAGCCATGCACAGGAGCCTGCAGCAGCCAGTACCGCAGATCGCCGAGCGCGACGGCTGCGTCCTGCTGCTGCAGCACCCTGGTGCCAGCTGGAACCGCGGCACCCAAGGCACCTTCCACCTCCTCTGGCCAATCCTCCACCATGTACAGCAGGCAGCAGCCCGTCTCCTCCACCAGGGTTTGCAACAAGGCTTTGCTCACGAGCCCCGCGCCGAAGAGCACGAGGCCAAGGCTGCTGCTGCTGCCAAGACACGAGGAGGGTGCCGGGCTGCTGGAGGCATCAGGTGCGGCGCCGCTTTGGCCAACAGGTGCCATCCTGGTGTGGAAAGTGGCCAGCGGTGAGGGGTGGCTCATGGAGGTGGAGGGCGTTGGGTCGTCGCTGTGTGCGGCGGTGATGGGGTGGTGGGGAACCAGCAGTTTGTGGTAGGAGGGTGGCGAGGGGACCACGCTGTAGCCAGGGCTGGAGTCAGCGGGGATGATGAAGGAGGGATGGGAGAGCAGGGAGGGAACGTCCAGCGGCAGGGGCAGGCTCAGGATCAGGCTGGAGTCGGGACCTGCAGAGCTGAGGAGACAGAGATCAGAGAATATCCTGAGCTGGAAGGGACCCACAAGAATCACTGAGCCCATCTCCTGCATAAGAACACCCCAAGAACGCCATCGAGTGAGGGCATTGTCCAAATGCTTTTTGAATGGGGTCGGGTGAGACAGAGAATTAAAGAATCATTAAAGTTCGACAAAACCTCCAAGATCATCAGGGCCAACCTTTGACTGATCACCCCCTTGTCAACTAAACTACAGCCCTAAGAGCCCCCCACATCTCCCTCAGCCACTCCTCACAGGACTCCCCAGACCGTTCCCCATCTCCCTGCCCTTCTCTGGAC
>VXAC01005227.1:116186-131413 GCA_013399225.1 Rhipidura dahli | reverse complement strand
CTCCGGCCACGGCCCCGTCGCCGCCGCCGCCATCGCGCCCAGAGCCCCGCCCGCAGCCGGAGCCACCGCCCAGGGACCGCCCCCGGCACGGTCCCGCCCCCGGGGAGGGTCCGGCCGCGACCTGAACCCGCTGCGGGAACTCGGCAGCGGGAGAGCGGCGGCACGGTCCCGCTGGGACGGGACCGGGAGCTGCCCCTGGATGCATCGATACCTTAAACAAGGGGAAAACACGAGACTGCATCGCCGCCGAGCAGCGCGTCTGCTCCAGCGGTGCTACACAGGCACAGCTCCAGGTACAGCTCACAAAGGTTCAGCTCACACAGGTCCAGGTACAACACACACAGGTACAACACACACAGGTTCAGCTCACACAGGTCCAAGTTCAGCTCACACAGCTGCAGCACACACTGGTACACCAGTCACACAGGTAGAGGTCACACACATACACGTACAGCACACACAGGCACCCCCAGGTGCTGCAGGAACCTCATTCCCCCCTGCACCGATTTCCATTGTAGCAGCTGGAAAATGCAGAGGTACCCTCCAGACTGGCTAAAGTAATTTATTATGTGCAATAAAAGTAACGGACATTTAACACAAGTGACTCCTTTTTTTGATAAAATCTCCAAGATTTCAATACTTGCTCTGCTCATCCAGCACTTAGGAACACGCAATCACTATAAATTGCTCTCTTGGGGGTAGTGGAACACCAAGAGGTCTTTTGGGATGAGATCAGCTCCTGCACACGTGGACAGGGGCTGCTCTGGAATAATCACTGAAGTGACACAGATGCAAACACCTCAGCAGACACTCAGGCAGAGATGACACAGAAATCAGCCCCGAGCTCGGGAACAGACTATTTCCTTGCTTTCCTAATGAGGTCCTGTCAATGCCAAATCCAGGTTCCAGTCCAACACTTTGCAGACCTTCTTTCCCTTGCTCAGACCTGCACCTGTGCAATGGTTTTTCTCTGGAATATTTTGCTCAAGACCTCAGGGCACAGCACCAAACCTCACAGTGTTTTTCACCCCAGTGCTTATTTTGCCACTGTGGCAAACACAGGTTGTTTATTAAGGGGCAGCTCCAGGAAATATACTTTTAAAGATGACAGTGGTGTTGCTACTGTGCTCCAAAAGGGTCCTTTCACATTCTAAAAAACTGCCATTTTATCACAGCTAAGTTATTCCCTTATCGTACCACAGAGTAGTTTTCATACTTACACCTCTGAGCAAGATCAACGGTTATTTTAAGATATTTGTTATTTATTCAGCATACAGAATCAGACTCTCAAATAGGAACCCATGTCACTAAAGGGAAAATAAAAATACTTGTGTACTTGTTAATACATATACATATGTATATATGTTCCTAATGTGTGTGTAATTATTGAGATATGTGTTTGGAAGAGTTAGAGAAAAAATTTATACCAAGATTTTTGAAATCCAAGCATACTGATCTACCTGGAAAATCCAGAAGCTGCTAAGTCGGCTGCAGTCAAACTAGAAAAACTCTATTACAAAATCAGCTCTGTATAAACAAAACAACACCACACATTCACTCCATGGGAGCAAAAACCCCCAAATTTCCCTTTATATTATTATGCTCACTCATTCCCACGCCCATGGTACCAATTCCACCCTGGAAAGCAACAGCTGGAATGTTACAGGTAGAGATGTGAGAATTGCTGCTTTGGTACAAAGCTTCATGCCTTGGGTCTTAATAGACTTTGTCTCTCTGAAGCTGTTAAAGACACATGCAGTCTGTGGATGGTTGTTTTCATCAAGATCTAACTAGAAAAGCTCAGTATTTGAGCTGAAAGTGCACTAAAGCAGGCAAAAAGGTCTAAATTTACTAATTTGACTCTTCAGGGCCCAGTCAAGACTATTTTTTCATTTCTGTAAGGGGCCATTTCTTGGGGACACGGACTTGGAGGGTTTAGTTTAACCCTCCTGCCAAGTGGGCTCATAAGGCACTTGGGGCACAGTGAGAGAGGCCACAATGTCCTGTCACCTCCCACACAGCAGCTCAACACAGGAGAACATCCAAGACGCCCTGTGGCTTTTCCATTTGGTTTTAATTCCTGGGACTGAGCAGTGCTTTGGGTACAGCTCTGCTGCCTTTAGAACCCTAAATCTGATGTACCTGTAAGGCCAGGCTTCCCCCATGCCTGGCTCCTGTTCTTCAAGCACCTCGGGGGACCCAGGGAAGAGTCTTCTCTCCCCTGACATAATTAATGTGCTTGAACCCATGAAATTACAGACATGGGATTGGAAAGCAGAGCAGAGTTATCTGTCAAAACAATGTTTGTGGCCCAGAACATTTGGTATTTCTAACATGAGCATTTTTAGGAGCAAAGCCCAGTGCTGCAGTGACAGCAACGCCAAGGGATGACCATGGGGATCACACCGGGCACTGCTCAAGGCCACAAACAGCCCACAGACAAGATGATACAAGTTGCCCACAATTTTTAAATAGCTCTCAACAGCCACGTGCCCAGTCATTAAGACAAGGGAAGAAATACTTGTCCTGTCATCGCTTCGAGTATGTTTTGCCAGTGCTTTTATTTGGGCCCCCTCGGGTTCGGATCCTGCTCCCTATTGGAGGTTGAAACTTTGCTCCTGAAGGACCTGGTTTCCTCAAACAGTAGCCACCTACTTTGGCTGTGAAGAGAAAAACAGAGATGATTATTACAAGCACACCTAGTCCCAGCAGTGAAGTTAATCCAGCCTTTTGATTCCCAAGATCTGTTAAGTCTGAATGACTGAAGCAACCAGAAGCTGGCAGGCAGTGGTCAGACTGGTTCTGAACCAGGCTGAATGGTCAGGCTTCCTTCTCCTGTCTCTAGGAAATAGCTCTGGAATCAGAGTTTATCCAGGCAGGATTTGCTTCTGTTTCCAAATTCTAAGCAGCAACACACTAATAACTGACTGGCATCTCATTAGCCAGGACAAACAGCAAAGCTGAGGATGGACTGAACTGTGGATCCAGTTTAAGACCGGGAAGTGCTCAGTTTAACCCCTATGATTCATTAAGGTCAGCTGGAATGGGCAATTCCAGAGCTCCTTCCAGGAACTTGGAGTAGTGACAGGCAGCTATGAGCTCATATAGAGCACGTGAACTCTGAACATGCAGCTGACTAAAAAACTCCAAAGAGTCTGAAGGAGGAAAGGTTTGGATGTTACTGGCCAGAAGTTCTGGTGCTGCAGGCAGTTTGTTTAACTTCTGTATTCTGGAAATAAAAGGATTTTCCACGTGTTTCATAAAGACAACTGTTAAAAAAAAACACCACCTGACATCAGCATCAAAGTCTCTTTGATGGTGAAAAAGCTGCACAATGAAAAATCTGTCAAGTTCCTGGGTCTGGACTGGAAAGTAAAAGCAGTGAACAGCACTCACTGCTCAGTTCACCCTGTAATTAGGATCAGATTAGCACCCTTTGATTGGCCACTAAAAGCTAAATCAGGCTCTGGTTCCCTGTGTCAGCTTTCAGGAGCTTTCCAGAACACTGTTCAGCTGATTGTTCTATTCATGGTCATTCTGTTCTGCAGAAAAAAAACCCTGAACTGATCAATTTATCAAATCTGCCAGTTTTCCCCACCAGCTGAGCTCACGTCCTCCTTTCAACATGACTGTTATTGCATGATTTTGGGAATTTGCCCCCCCAAGCACACTGCTCCAGCACTAGAGCTATGACTTAGCTCACACAAATGCAAAACATGAGCTGCACAGACCCAGCTCTCGGGGATGAAACCCTTTCCTTAAGCAAATGTTATTATCATTCACTCTAGTCTTACCAGGCTGCACCAGAATGGTTTTGTTCATGGGGGATGCCCTCCTCTGGTTCATTTTACAGCCATCTCTGTCCATCAGGTGAGATCTCCAAGCCTGAAGTTAATTACAAAAAAGTGATAGATAGTACAGCTCCAGCAAAATTAGCCAATGTCACATAGGGAAAATGATAATTGTGTACAGACTTTATGGCAACAGCACTTTAATCTGCTTTTTCAAAGTGTGAGATCCTTAATATGATGCAATAGATGCATTATTTTAATATATCTTGAAAGGTATGTCACATTTAAACAACCCAGAACAGTATCAGAGTGCAGGGTGGCCTCACCTCCTCTCCAGGGGGAAAGTTCTCATGGCACAGAGGGCAACGGTTGGCCATGTTTTCTGGTTTGGCAGCTGAAATTGTTTAAAAAAACAAAGTAAGAATTGCAAAGAGAGGCTAATTTCAGACACAAGAAGAGAATTTGCACATCAAGTAGCATAAAACTACCCCATGACTAACCCAGCTCTGCCCCATTATCATTAAGTGCTCCCAAAGAAGCCCCATGTTTAATCATCTTCATCAAAACAACATCAAAAGGAATCACAGAATCCAGAATTGCCTGGATTGGAAGGGATCTTAAAGATCATCCAGTTCCTCCTTGTCCTGTCACTCTTGGCCCTTGTACCCATTCTCTCTCTACCTTCCTTGTAGCCTGTCCAGGGGCTACTGGAAAGGCCACAATTAGGTCACTTCAAAGCCTTTTCTTCTCCAGGCTGAACAATCCCAATTCTCTCAGCCCTTCCCCATAGCAGAGGTGACCCATCCCTCTGATCAGCTTGGTGCCCTCTCTGAACTCATTCCAACAGGCCCATGTCCTTTCTGTGCTGGGACAGTGCTTAATCCACAGGGATATGGTAGAGATTTTCCAGTATTTTCACTCACCCTCCTCCCACACATTCAGAGGCCTAGCACTGCAAAACTCAGGCATTTATCCCAACTCTGCTCCCTCCTGAGGATTTTCTTAGATTCCCTAAGTCTGAAACAGAAGCAGCTTGACTTGCCAAAGATCCCTGGTGTTTCAAAGTCTGAACCTCTGCAGTTCCACCTTCCTGTTTGGAGCTACTCACGATTGCAAATCCTGCTCTTGGTGTGTCTGGGCAGCTCGTCCCTGGGCACAGCCTCTCTGCAGCGTGGGCACTTCCCAAAGCTGTCCCTTTTGTCACAGTCAGTCAGCAGGTGCTCTGTCAGGCTGGCAATCTCCAGCATCTGCAACACAGCCACAAAAACTTGTGCTGAGGAAATAGGGATGGGACTAAGAAAAACATCACTTTAGCCTCACCTTCCAAAAGGACAAAGGGAAAATTCAATTTCAGTCCATTTATTTTTTCCAAAAGCACCACCCAAATCACCCAGGTGTGTTCAGAATTCACCTGCCTGAGTGTTAAATATCTGGCAGTGCCTCTAAACCAGAACAACAGCAGTCAATGTCTTCAGTAGCTGTGGGAAGTTCAGTCTGACCTGTTTGCAGTGCTCACATCGGGTTAACATGGGGCAGTGCTTCCAGTAATGCAGATCCAACCCTTCCTCCGTGAAGGACTTGTTCCTTTCACCACAAAAAATACACAAGCTGGGAAAAAAATACAAACATCAGTGACATCAGAGAGAAAATGATGAGCCCTGTTCCTTCTGCTCCAAGCTATTCTGAAAAACAGCCAGTATCTTGAAGATATTGGTTCTTTTCTCTGTGTAGTGCTGACCAGAGGATGGGGCAGGTACTGGGAGTAATTTATTGTAAATACAACTATAGAGCATTTTTTATTATAGAAAATTCCACAAAATTTCTGAGAGCAGCTCACCAAAACTGGCTTTCCTGGCTCCAGAATTTCCAAGGGCTTCCTCCATGCCCTCCCCCTACAAAACCCAGCAAAGCCACACCATATTTTCCCATTAATTCACACCAGCAGCTGAACGTTAAACTGTGGCTATTTCTTATCCTACAAGCAAACACTCAGAAAAAAAAAAAAAAGTACAAAGTCACACTATCCAAGAACTTTTTAAAAAAGCAGCTAGGACTGTCTGGTGATAGTGTGTTAGAGGAGATTTTAGTCTTTATTGTTTCACTGCTGAAAGTATTAGCTTTGATCTCCTGGAAAAACGTTATTACTGTCAGGGGCTCAAAGGTGACACCAAGTGCTTAAGGTGATTAGAGGCTCATCTCACTCACTTATCCAGGTAATTTGCAACAGAGGATAGCTCCTCCTCAATCTTTGCTGCTGTAGCCTGGGGGCTTCCATACAGCTGGTAACCTGTAAGGAGAGAACTATTAAACCAAGATCACATTTTAATTCATCTACGTTTCTTAACTCTTATTTGAAACTGCCTACCTCGAATCTCTGTCTTCTGAAAATCAGATTCCTTCTCCTATTGAACAAAGAAATTTAACTCAGAAAATTGCCTTCCGGGGAGAAAGGGAACACACTATATTCTGATTTCTGTCTGGAATTTAAAATTTAGAAGCAGAGCCAATACACTATAATGTTTGTGCTTCTAGTTCTAGGGCAAATCTCTCATATTAAGGTATTATTTTATATTATAAAGATATTATTATATTGTTATATTATAATAAAGAATCCAAATTTTACACTATGTTAGGGAAAACAACACCCCAGATTTTAAGCTGGACTGCTGAGGAGAAAAGTCACACAGGGTATGTCTGGAGTTTCTCTCTCTTTTTAATGAGACAACTCCAATGTCCATTATCTGAGTCCATGATACCCAAGGAGCAAAGGATTAAAAACACCTTAAACCAAAATATACTCACCTCTTCAGCTTCAACCTCTTCTAGTAACTCTAACTTTAGAGCTGCTGGGTGGTCTGTTAGAACTTTCATTTCTTCCTTTGTCTGTTTCTCTGCTTCTGCTGCTGCTTTTCTCTGCACCTGGCAGGAAATATTCTGTCAGTTCCAAAAGTTTTGGAACCATCCCTCATATACAAGAGACTACAAAACACATCAGCACAGCGCTCATGGCTGATGCAGGACAGGAAATGCTTGGTTAAGTGGTGGGCGTGATACAGTGACACCCAAATTCCTCTGTACTACCTGAAAGGACCACACAGCACAGCCTTTGGGCTCACTGTTCCCAAGGACTGACAGCAGAAAATAGCATTTGTGCATTTTCCAAACTGCTTGTCCATCTCTGCATTCCCTGTTGGTTTTACTCCTAAGGGTGAGTATAGGGAATACACTGAGCCTGGAACACCAACCACACACCTGAATTCACTCTGCTACCTATGCAATGTCCAACCCAGACATGAAATCAGGATACTACTCAGCCAACTGCTGTGTCTGCAGTGGCCCTGCACGTTCTGCCCTCTCATTACATACCCTAATCTCAGTTTCAGAAGATTTCCCATCGATTTTGGCAAACCCATCAAAGAGTGTTTTGTAGCGCATGGTCCTGCGGGCGCCGGCGTTGTCCGGAGGGAAATGTTCCAGCACGGCTGCCCTGTGCTCCCTGTACATGGCAAAGATGATCCGCAGCACCACCTCACGCACCTCGTGGGCCCTGTGATCCAGAGCTCCCGTGGCAAACTGAAAATAATCATAGGAAATTATGATTCTCTTTTCTCGCGTTTTTAAGGATTCGTTTATTAATCCAAGACTCTCCTGCAGCAGGAGAAATCTTCCTACAAGACAGGTTTTGCAAACACTTTTTTAACTCATTGATTCTTTTTTCCCCGTATCTTGGTTCATAGAATCCTAGAGTGGTTTGGGTTGAAAGGGACCTTAAAGCTCATCTCATTCCAGCCCGTACCATGGGCAGGGACAGCTCCAACTAGACCAGGTTGCTCCAAACCCTGCCCAACCTGGTCTAAAATTACCAGCACTGTTGATCAGGGGAACACACCTCTTCAGAAATTCTCAAGCGCTCCAAACCAGCCAGGCAAGCCCCCAGAAAACCATCAGGAAATCCTCCATGTGCTGTAACCTCAACCTCTTACCTTCATGACGTTGTTGACGGTAAACCCGGAGTTTTCAGTCCCCATGGCTCTCAAGAGAGATTCCACCAATTCCACGTGACTCATTGCCAGGTGTGTTGGGGAATTTGGTTTTAATGATTTAACCAGGTAGACTGGAATCATCTGGAGAGGTTTCACTTCAGGGCACAGTGCCATTTCCTAAGAACACACAGAGTCAGTGAGCAGGCAGAGGCTGGATGAGGACAATTACCCATCTCTGCAAAGGAGAGTTTTCTCATCTCTGTAAGTCACTTGCACCAAAGAACACAAGAGTCAAACCTGCAGCAATAGCAGGTACCCCCAGACTGCTCCACCTGACCCTGATTTGGCAGGGGATTGGACTGGATGATGTCCAGAGGGCCCTTCCAACCCCAGCTATTCTGGGATTCTGTAAAGATGCCATGAGGATTTTTGCCTTTTCTTTTATACCCCTTTTATACCTTTTTACAATTTCTGTATTCTCAGTGCTTTTTGCCTCCATTCTGGGACTTGTTTGTCAAGCTGGGAGACTGAACATTTAGAAGCTTTGAAGTGAGGGATCAGTGTGCCCCAGACCCCAAGGTCCTCTCCAGAACACATTTTGTAAACTGAGATAGAACCATCCAGGGAAAGGTTCCTTGGGGAGGGGTGCCTCATTTGAGCCTCTCATTGGGGAATCTTTGATAGATGTGCTAATTAATAACATCTATAATGTAATATCAGATCTTTTGGGAGTGTGCATTTGGGGTGTGCATGGAGGTGCATTTGACCTGGACGTGGTGCACCTCAGGATCTTTAAAATAAAAATAAAAAAATAAAATAAATCCCAAGGTAAAATGCCTTTTTTCCTTCTAACTGTGTTTGACCAGGAAAAAGCATCAGTAACACTTCACAGCAGCCAATCCTGGTCTCAAAGCCCACTCTCATCACGTGTTTCCCACCTGTGAGCTCCCAAATTTGGAGGGAAACACCCACCTGGATGAAGGTCAAAGCCAGAAGACGAAGACGGGATGAAGAGTCTCCTGTTCTAGAAAGCAAATGTGGCAGGGTTTTTTCCACACAATGAGAAGTTTCTAGCTTCCCTAGTTTGTGTTTTGGTATATACTGGGTAATGATCATTTTTAGAAGTTTCAGGGAAGCCTGAAAAACCTAAGTTAGAAAGAAAAAAGAAAACACTGAGCAAAAATAACACAGAGCCCCCTGTTTTAAGACAATACAGTAAAATCTATTCTTAATCTGGAATTGCGGTAACACCCTTAATGGAAGCTACTTCAGACAACGCTCTTCCAGAAAACCTGCTGCTAGGACTTAGATGAAAGGCTTCAGAAATTGTTTTATAAAGAGTAACAACTCAATTTGCTTCTTTTCTTCTTATTTAAGGTTTATTTGATGCCCAAGTGTCCTTCAGCCAAGTGCAGTCCCTTGAGCTGGAAACTAAAAGTTACTTCATTGCTGTATTTCAACTTTAACAAACAAAAAGGCCCAACCTCACTGCACATTTACTCCATCAGCAGATGTTTCTCAAACTCATGGCTCAGCCCATGGTTGTGTTCTCCGTCTGCTCAACACCAGATATTGCCCAGTTGTTTTAAGAGTTTTGAGGGGTTTGGGGTTTACACAACAGCAGATTTATAAACAATTTGTTTCAGGTATCTCAACCCCATGGTTCTGCAGTTTTGGCTGCCAGCTCTTCACTGGAGCATCAAACCTATCCTATCAAACTTACAGAAGACACGGTGTCTTTGATGGCCCTTTCCACAAGGAAAACAGCAGCCCTCAGCATGTTCCTTAAATCCTCCTTTGGAGTGTCCACTGGCACTTCCATCAGCTTCGTGTACACAGCCAGTAAAGCATCCTCTCGATACGACCAAGTTCTGGAATACGCTCCTGAAACCTGAGCACAGGACAAGTCTACCTCTTAACAGGTCCCTACAGATATTTCAGTACATATTTAACATTTATACACAGCACCAGACTCACGAAGAACATTATCAACTGAAGCATGAAATCCCCAGGTGTTCCCCACATGAATCTGGATTTATTAAAAGCACACATTTTGGAATGTGATCGGGGAAATGGGATTAACAGGTCAGGCTCATGGAGCCCTTCCAGGCACAGTGAGGGTTTTTCTCTCTGCAAAAGACAGTGGCAAGTTATGGGTTTTCTGGACCAATTTCCTAAAACAGTCTGCTGGATCCTGCCTGTTTATCAACACAGCAGTAGAAATCATCAAAGTTTTGCAGAAATGCTGAAAGCAGGTATCCATAAAGCCAAGGTCAAATTTTAAGCTCAGATTTCTAAACAGCAGCTCTGAACACATAAAAATACTCTCAACTCAACACAGAGCAAAATAAACCATAGGTTTGTTTTACTGGTTTTTACCAAAGTCTCTCCAAAAACTTCCACAGCAGGGCTGGCTTCCCTCAGTGCCTTCTCCGTGAGTGGTTTGAGCTCCCCAGTATTGCCAGGCCTTGGAGCATCACCCACGTCCTCTTCAGTCACCTCTGGCTCAAGGTAGGCAACAGCTTCATCCACCTGCTTGCAGATGGTTGGGAGAGGCCTCTCATCGTAAGGTAAAAATTCAACCTAGCAGAAAAGAGAAAATTTGTTGTTCTGGAAATTACTCAGATGTGAAGTGGTTTTATTGGATTCACCTCAGTGCAATTTTTCTCACATAAAGCAGCATCACTCCCCAGTTAGTCAGAAGAATAACCCCATTGTTTGGAAGGCTGGACATCAGATTGTTTGCTCTGACAGATTTCTGCAGTGACAGAGGGAACACTACTCACATTTTCCTTGGAAAGTGTTTCCTTAGAGGTTGTGGACTGAGTCTGAGGAGAAAGAGGGGACTTGTAGGGAACAACAGACTCAGAAGAAATGGGATCCACCAACTGCTCTTCCAGCACAGACTCTGCCCTCTGGGGCTCTCCTTGAGGTGGGTCTGCAGGCTCAGGAGGGGAGCTCAGGGGGCTCTCAGTGCCACTCACAGACCCCAGAGGCAACTCAGATGGTTTTTGGATCTGAAAAAGGAAAGGAGATTTTTACAGCAAGACTAAAAATGTGCTAAAATCAGTCATACAGCTCCAACTCTCTCAACAGGCTTCTGGGGGTTTCAAGTAAATATTAAACCTGGCTCACAGGTGTGTCATCATTCCCACTGGATGGAGCTTTATGGAACAGTCAGAAAATAATTCTGTGTGGGTGCATGTGTGGAGAGATTATAAAAATTCCTCTTCTGAGAACATTATATAACTGTATGTATATAAAAAAATCACATGGATTCTGTATGGTTAGCCTTGATACCAGCCTAAGCCTCCTCTACCCCTCCAAAATATGAGAAAGTACCTTATTCATCTGCACCAGGTAGCCTTGAAATTATGCAAAACATTCAGGATTCTAATGCCATTTTCTTGAGACCTCAACAGTTTAATGTGATTTATGGAGACTAAGCAGGTTCATAAAGCACCACACTGAGAGTCTTAGGTTGGGGAAATCCACAATCCAAACAGAAAACTGAAAACCTTTAGTAAATCTCAAGATTTCCATTACCCTGTGAATTAAGCTGGGTTGATCTGCCATTTCTGTTTAGAACACCCTCCCGAGTTTGGACTAACAGCACCCACCAGCAGCTGTGCATCCAGGAGGTCGTGCAGCTCCAGCTGCTGGTACACCTTCAGCCTGTACTCATCCATCTGCTCCTTCTTCTTCTTGGCAAGGTCATAATCCTCCTTCTCTACCGCGTAACGCTTCTCCACCTCGTAGCGGCCGAGTCGCTCACCCACCTAGGGTTGGTACAAATCACCTTGGAATCATTTTCCTGCATGTTTCTCAGAATCAGTTTACTGAGCATTTCTTGGAATCGCCTTACTCGCTTCATTGCTTCCAGCCAAATTACTCAATCAAGCTATCTGATTTTAAAACTATTCTTTTGGGAAACACATCGAAAATCATTACGATTCCACACAAACAGCAAGGCCCTGATGAGCCACTGGAGCACTGCTCCATTTAGGAGGCAAAGATCTTCCAACAACACCTTCTGCAAGTCTGCAATGGCCTGTTTGAGCTTCTTGGCGTGGTCATAGCACTCTTGACGCACAGCTTCCCGCTTCTTCTCATCCAGCCTCCGGATTATCTGAGCCACCTCTGGGTCCTGGTACATGTCAAAGGCCAAATCGTCCAGAGGTGAAATGGAGTCACGTTTCCTGAAGGCATAAAATGAATAAAAATATCTACAATAAGCCAGGCTTCTCTCTTCATGAGCAGGAAAGTAACAAAACACAGAGACCAACAACTACTTCACACCAAGCACAGGTTTTGCCAGGGTATATGCAAAGAACATCCTTACCCAAGGTAAGTTCCATCCAAGGCAGGGTCATCCGATTTAATTCCCAAGTAGTGATCTATCAGCTTCTCTCTGGAAGGCTTTGGAAGGGTGGAAAAAAAATCTTAACGCACATTCACCAATAGCAGGTGTGTGTTCAAGACAGAATTTCTGACTTTCCACAACCAACATCAACTCTGCAATGCAGAGCACTTTTGTCTGGGGGCATATTGAAGCAAGAAAAGGCTGAAAATGAAAATTTCCCAACAAATTATATTTTAATTTTTGTATTCCCATATTAGGGTCAAATTTCTTGCAAATTTCTTCTCTTTCTAATAAGTTAATGCAACACGGCTCTGCTACAACACAGAACTGGCAGAAGAAAGGTTCATCCCCTTACTCCAGAAACCTGTTGAAGAGATGGCACATCAGTAAAAGGGCAGGGATGCTTTGCACTTACACTGCTCATGCTGTCACTGCCATAGGCTGCTGGATCCCCAATGATGTTCACAGCTACCAGGGCAACCTGCAGAGATTCACAGAAAATGGAAACATGTAAGCTCATTCCTCTTTTCCTGGAACAAAACCCAGAGCCTGTGGCCAGCAGGGTGGTGTGGAAGCAGAGAGCAGCACTGGGTGCTAAATATGCCTCTTGCTCCACTGAAAATGTATCACCAAATATTCAACCCCGTTGCGCTGTTCCCTTTCCTGGTCTGGGATGGAACTGAAATGAGTCCCTGCAGAAGTGAGGCAGGTGTTTGTGTGCCTGTACTGTGGTGGCTGTGCAACACCTTCACTTAATGCCACAACAGCTCCAAAACACTCAAGAGTGGCTTTGTGACCCCAAACCTGCTCTCAAAGGGAGTTCCTTGTCCTCAACACAGAGACCCTGCTGTGTGGGCTAAATCTCAGCACAAACAAGAGGGACAGAATGTGCCCCTGCCTCGTTTGTTCTAGATGACCTGCATCCAGCTGATCCCAACTCACTTCTAACCTGTTATTTGTGTTTTGTGCTTTAAAACAAACTAAAAATAAATACAGGAGCTTTCAGCCAACATTTTTTGCTTCTACAAATCAAGTCAGCAGATTTCTGTGCCTGCTCTTTACTAGGGAAGTGTCACCTAGGTAACCTAGTGGTAACCTAGTTACCAGGTAAGGACTTCAAACTCACCTGCCCGTACAAGTTGTATTTATTGGCATAATTTTTATGGAAAATCAGCTTCAGGTACTGGCCAACTGCATCCAGGTACACAGATTTCAGCTCTCGAGCTCTGAAATCAGTCTTCTCATTGTCTGAGAGAGGGACATAACTGGGAAGGAAAACATAACACGTGAGCAGAGGATACACACAAACACACGGGTGGATTTCTGCTCCTCAGGTTTAAAACTCCCTTATAACTGAGACAACGTGTGCTGTTTCCTGGCAAGGCAATTCACCTGCATCTCCAGCTTTGTCACAGAGCCACACAAGCCCAGGATCTCTCTGCTGCTCACACAGCATGTCCACATCACATACAACCCATACAACCCACAGTGAGTACTCTTTTCCCCTGAAGCTTTTCTGACTGAGACAATAAACTCATTCAGAACTTCCTGACTCACCCGAGTCTCTGAAACCTCTCTGACTGATATGGAGCAAAGTATTCGGGCAGACTCTCACTGATGTAGAACTCAATTTTGCTTGCAATCATGTACTGGTGAGCAAGCAGCTGCAGCTTCCGAATCCGACACCGCTCCACCAACTGCAGGATGATTTCCTGGGGGTACTGACAGAGCCTGGAAGAGACACAGTTTCTGAATTCAATCATCCTTTTAAAGAGGATTTCACTTCCAACTTGAGCAACAATTAATTATGGAACTTTCAAGTTATTAATTGTAAGCGAACACTATAAATACTGTAAGAAGAATCCCAAGAGTAGAGTGGAAACACTTTTCCCTTCCCTTTACTGTGTGCATATGTTCAGGTGCTCTGCACATGTTTAGAGGATATGCTGAGACAAACAGATTTTTCATACTAAGTCAAAGCAAACTCCAAAACTGCCATGAACACAAATAGTTCCCATTTTCATTTTCCAGGACTTCATTTAAATACAATGCAGTGCCTTTAGGTGTTAACCAAGGTGCTTTTTTCCCCCAGGATGGCAATTCCATGGGATTAAAGTAACTTTTTTGCTTTGTCAGTTTGGTCTGGGATGCTGCAAACTGCTCTGACCATGCACGGTGCATCTGCCACTCATTTTAAACTTGGTGCTTCAGAACTTTAGTGCTCCAAGACCGTCCCCTCACAGTACCTGGGCGACCGCCACCCGTTCACTGTTGGCGCGTGAACCATCAGCTCCCGAGCGCTGAACCCATCCTCGTGTCCCGATGAACTGACCACGGTGAAACCGATCTTGTGTGGCATCCTGGGGAGCTGAGCTGGTCACAGCCACGGCCTTCAAGCTTAAACTCATCCCTGGAAGGATGATAAAAACCCACTGAGACACGACAGTCAAAGAATTGCATTCTGTGGTCTGTCAAGTCAGTACATGATGAGTGCAAATACATGTTCCCTTTAATTCATATTGGAGCCATAAATGTTTTTATGGTGTGGGTTTGATTAGTGCTGAGCAAAAGGAGGACACAGCTCGCTTGCAAAGCGGTCTGCCATTCAATCAAACCTGCTAACCCAAGATGGAGCTTGAAACTAAGAGCTCCAAATACATACAGGAGCAACCTGTACCAAACCTGTACCTGCACTACAGTCTGTGTGCTGAAGCCAGAGGAACAAAAAGCAAAGCACAAGGCCGGTTAAATCTCTTGGAGAATGCCACGGACACAAGACAAGCACCGGGACCACCGCTGCCCACCCCGGGCCGAGCCGCTGTTACGGCACCAACACCGGCCCCATCCCTCCCTCCCCCGTCGGCCCCGCAGGAGGCGCAGGCCCGGAGGGGTCACGGCAGCACCGCTCCGGGGGGACGGCCAGGACGGGCGGCGAACAAAGCACGCGGAAGCCTGAAGGGACCTCGGGAGACCCCCGGGGCGGAGGGAGAGCGGAGCGCGGGGGGAAAGCGCCGGGCCGGGCCCCACCTGGCTCAGCGCGGCCCCATCGCCGCTCTCATGGCAACGCGGCCCCGCCGCGCAGGCGCGACC